>AYJT01100944.1:0-11857 GCA_001278415.1 Ocimum tenuiflorum
GCAGACAGGCATCAAGCAAGAGGGAGAGCTTGGACAGCGGTGTGGATCAGACAACGCCTGAAGACTCGGACTTGGATGCTGCAACGAGTGAGAGCTCAGAGGTGGAGTATCAATGGCAGATTCAGAAAGCTAGCAGCCTCCCCACTTGTGTGGGATCGAAGCTCAAAGGCAAAGCGGGAAAGCCAACTAAGATCAAAGAGTCTAAGTATGTGTTTGTGTGTTGAGTGATGTTATGGTAATACATGAATGAATGAATGTGTCTATGTAATGGTGATTGAATTGTGTTTGGCAGGAGCATGATTCCTCAGCCAAGCGGGAGAGCTTCAACGTTCAACAAAGTTGTGAAATCGCCTTCTGCTACGACAGTGGTGAGGAGAAGAGCAACAGCTGCAGGGAAGTGAAGTGAGGAGAAATAATCTGGTTTTGGAATAGGAAATCTTGTGTTTTTTATGCTCTCACAATTAACAAAATCATGTATACTTTTTTTGGAATCGTGTATATTTTTTGTTGAATGATTTTTCACAGCATCATTGCTTGCGCTTGAATTTGAAATGCAACGACTCATCATACTTGTCTCGTCCTAAATTATGAGCTGCAAATCGTCTCACTCAAACTTATTTATGCTCAACACGATTCGCCACGTATTACTAGATAATTGGTTAACTAAACATGTAAATGATTTTACTGTAAAAAATAAAAAATTGATAAAATTTAAAAGATTATGGAAAGTCTACGTCGAAATTGTAAAAAGTAAATGATTAAATATGCAGAACCAATAAAAATATTATATTGAATTTGTAATTTTAAAATTTATGTAAAAATTAGGTAAAATATGCAAATTTAATTCTATTGTTGCAAATAAATATATAAATTATCATAAAATATGCAAAATTTGGGATATGAGCTTTTTCTGGGCACCAGAAAACTGACGAGACACGAAAGTTCTTCACATCATCAAAATGAATATCACGTCAATATAAAATAAAAAATATAAAAGTAACTCTTTTCCCCAAATTCAAAACTTGTTTGTTTATTTTTTTTAATTTTATGTTAACGTGCCATGATGATGTGACATTCATTTTTATGACCTGAAGAACGTCCGTATCTCGTTAGTTTTTCGGTGCTCGGAAAAAAGCTCACATCCCAAATTTGCATATTTTATGATAGTTTGTATATTTATTTGCAATAATTGATGATTTGGATTAAATTAAAATATGCATATTTTGCCTAAAATTTAAAAGATTTATGTTGAAATTTGTAGGTTTTGAAAACTCATCCCAAATTTGGTTTGTCGTTGTACCGAGGCCGACTATAATAGCAAATGACCAAATTTATGTGGCGCACAACACAAGCATACCATCATAGATATTTTTTCTGTGTCTCTGCTACAGCTATGGCTGCTGGAATTCTGTCTCATAATCCCTTCTCTCTCTCAATTGTAGCCCAATCTTCTTCAGGTGAATATCTCTCACTTCCTCTCCTTTCTTGTTCTTGTTTGGGTTGAGTTGTTTCGACATTTACATGCAGATGGTACAACCTCCAAGTCTGCTAAGCTGAGAGACGATTGGCGGCAAAAATCTAAACCTATTCCTCCAGGTGGCACCTATCCCGCCAAGGACCATTGCAGGTTCTCCATTCATACTCTTACCTTCGCTACAAACTCTTATTGTTCCGTTCTTAGTTATCCTCAACAACCCCCTCGTTACTCTCTGTTTAAACCTCGCACGTGGATTTTTCCCGTTAATTGTTTGATGAAAATTTCTTATTGGCTTCGTTCGAGCAGCCGCTGCGGCTTGTGCGATACATATTACATTGCTCATGTGAAGAATGCTTGTGCTTTCCTCGGAGATGGCATGTCTAAAATTGAAGTAAGTTTTTTCCTTTTCATGATTTCAGATTCTAATATTTCGCACATGGTGGAGCTTTTACTTGCTTCTATTAGTTTAGCACTTTGCATTCAAAAATATTATTGTTGCTTGTAAATACATATATATTTTCCACACTGGTGCCTGGTGGGACCAGCATTGATTCCTTGATTTGGTGTAATCATCATATTTTCTGGTGTCTGGATAGTTAAGATATTGTTATGAAACATTTTCACAAAGGCATTTTTTTATGATGTAGTTGTCCATTCAAAGTGCTACTGTTTGATCCTACTTACCATCTTAGGTTCTCGAACCTGTTGTCCATGGCCGGGGCAGGAAAACTGATTCTCTGGATGAGACTTACATGGGTGTTTATGAGAATCTGCTGTATGCTCGCAAAAGACAACCTGTGGAGGGTAAGGCTCCTAGGTGGATATATGCTGCTCAATATTTTTAATACTCAACAAGTACTTCATTCTATAATATTCAATTATAATTCTTTTATACTTGTTATATGCGATTCTTAATCTTGTTTTCCATTTATTTTCCGGAATGAGAATAAGAGAAATTGAAGAATGCCCTTATCATATTTCTGCACCAAATGTAATCTTGCAATGTCCATCTCATTAAGAACCTTTGATAATGTACATCTGTTAAAAGTTTTAAATTTTGTTAAATGAAATCAATGCTCTTTACAGAATGTATACTTCTTTTTTCTGTTTCTTTTTTACCATTTAAAAGTTTAGGAAATTGTTGAAATTAAAAAACTCAAATTGTACATCTTATAGAAGTTGAGAAATAACTTCAGCAGCACCTTTTTCTTATTCATTTTTGTATAAACTAGGTCAGATATCCGAGCCGTCATTTTTAGTATTTATTTTTTCTGAAGTAGAGAATGACACATTCTCTATTAACTTATTTTAAATAATGATGAAGTCAAAATATCACATCTTCGTGCCAAGGTTGTATATGGAAAAGCCAAGTATCAAAGTCCTAAAGTCAAAAAAGCTTAGTTTGCTAAAAATGTGCTAAGAACTGAACAAGAAAGCATGACATCAGTTAATAAGATGTTTCAGATTGCTTATGCTAGGTATTACAGTGTATGACCAAATCTTTGTTTCTCATGGATAGAGAATGAAAGTATAAACTTCAAAATATTATCACTTTAAGAACAACTACTATCCATGAATATGTTGTCACTTTTTTTCTATATGATGTTCAGTTATACTTTTAGGTAATATGTATACTCTTTAGGTAAAATTTTGAATATTTCAAGACTTTCTTGAGAATGGAGTATGTCGATTCAATTATTATGATATAAGTTCAACATATGCATTACCAATTATTTGTAAAACTTTGAATTTTTTCCATGTAACTGGAAAACATAACTAGTGTGTTATTTGTGCATAAGTTTAAATGCTGTAAGTGGGTTCATACTACATATCCATCATATTTTTATATGTGCATAGATTTAACGCTTACATGCATTTTTGTTTTTGCGGTCTGTATGCTTCATAACTGCTTGAGTAGGGGCTCAGTGGACGGGCATAGTGACCACAATTGCTATGGAGATGCTGAAGACTGGCATGGTCGAAGCTGTTGTATGCGTTCAGAGGTATTGGAATGTTTAATCCTTCTATTTGTTGGCTAGCGCTGATGTTTATTATCATTCAATGATGTATGACTTTTTCGTGCAACTCTTCTTTGTATAATCTCAGTGATCCGGAAGATAGATTTACTCCCAGACCTATATTGGCAAGGTTTGTTCATTTAATGCCCAAAACAGTTCGACATATTTTTACTGTTTGACATCTGTCTTGATGAGTAATCAGTTAAATCTATCCAAATCAGGACCCCGGAGGAAGTGCTTGCTGCCAAAGGAGTTAAGCCGACACTATCTCCTAATCTTGACACTCTTGCATTAGTAGAGGTTCTTTCTTCTTATCTTTCTCCATTATCAGTTATTATATGCCTGTTACAATTTATTTGTACACAAACTTAGCAATCTAATGCAAGGTGTCCTGCTGCTTCCTCCTCTGTTACATTGGATTTCATTTCTCCCGTTAGTGTTAAAGGAACACGAACTGTTAAAACTGTGTTTTTTTAGGCTACTACAGTGAGTCATACTTGTTAAGAATTATGGGGATGCTAGAAGGTGGATTTTGGATATATTTAGAATATTTCTTTTCAAGTCTTTCTTTCCTTGCTTGTTGTGTCCTCCTTTCCATTTTTTAAATCCATTTTGATGGTTCATGTATTTAAAAATGGCTGAAATTTTTCATGGTTGGTGGTGTTGGTTAAATCAATTTGAAAGGGATTATCAATTTAGAGTTATGCTCATTTCTTTGTTTGAAGGGATTCGATGTTTTTTCAAGGGGCAAGAGAAATTTAGAAGTAAATTAACTATAGAATAACCTGATGACTGTCAAATCATAATAATTTCGATGCTATACTGTATCAAGTTCAATTCGAAACTGTTATTGTCCAGATACAGGTATTCATTTCCAAGACGAATTGTCCGACGCACTGATATTTCTATATGAATGAAGAACTGAATATTTCTTAGCCAAAAAGGTTAACAAGAAGAAGAATTGAATTGTTATCTGACTTATACACTCATTCTCGTTGGAATCTGTTTAATTATTCTATGTATTTTAGAGATCTGTATCCACTGATGAACTTTATTGTTTTAAGATATCATTTCACTTCAAACTTCCTGTGTGCCTTTATCCAATAGTCAAATGCAAAATAGCTTGTTAAGGATTATTTATGCAGAAAGTAATTATCAGTTCCTTTCCAGGCTGCTGGTGTAAAACGCCTACTTTTCTGTGGTGTTGGCTGCCAAGTGCAAGGTATCATCATCATATAATCATATACTTCTTTCTCTAATTGCTTCATTGTGACTCAGACTATTTTTAATGCAGAATAATTTCTTGAAGTGCAGCATTAAGATCAGTGGAGCAGCATCTGAATCTGGAAAAGCTTTATGTTCTAGGAACTAATTGTGGTAACTAAATGCATTGTTTCATTTTTGTTCATTTCTAATACCATCAAATACTCTTTCTGATTGGTTTCGTGGAATCTAAATTTAATTTGAATGTTGTGCATTTGGCAAAGCAACAAACTGAAATCTAGAAGGTAAAAGTATTAGTATACTCCTGAAAATCCATTACTTGCAACAAACTCGGTGTTTTGTATTATTACTGTTCAAATGGAGTTAATGCTTTCTTTAAGCTGGACATATTGTAATATTAAGAATTATGATATCTAGTAGCTGTAAACTGTAAAGTATTTATAACAGGAGCAGCAATTGATAGGGTGTAACTTTTTTTTATTATTTTTGTAAATATACCATGTAACATAGTTAATTTTTCCCTGCAGTGGATAATGGAACTCGAGAAGGCTTAGATAAGTTTCTGAAAGCTGCTAGCACTGAACCAGAAACTGTACTTCATTACGAATTTATGCAAGACTACAAGGTCTGGTGCCTTCATCAACATTTACAAAATTATGTAATTTAGGTGTTTATGGGTTTGCTGGATCAGTCTCAACATGTCCACTAGTTTTCAATGTCAAAGACATTATCTTAGCCCTTAATATATTTTGCTTATAATACTATCAGTAAGTCTCTACTTGTTATGAGTTAATATTTAAATATTTTTCATTATACTCTAGTCAAACATATGTCATTCTTTTGTTTATTAGTTGCTCGGTGCCTTGCAAAAATCAATATTTTCAATTTGCGAGGTATACAAGGGAATATTTTTGTATGCAAGGATTGCTTATAGTGGGTTCTTTCACAAAGTTGTTGCAAGGCTGGGGAATAGTTACATGCATGTGTTTAATAAAAGGAATGATAAACTAGATGTTTTTCCTTTCAAAAGTGGTGCATATGCTGTTATCAAGCGCATCACACAACCCGTCAAAAGGTTGGTATATGCCATGAACTTCAATTTAAGGGTGTGGAATTGGCTAATTAGCAACTTAAATTGGCACAAAAAAAATGTTTCCTCAAAATGCTCTTTAGACTTCTCAAATCTAAGAAAATGGATAAAATGAAATGTTGTTTATTTTATGTCTCTTGGCATGGAAGTCTCTTATAGTCTTGTATTCATCATGATATCTATTGCTCCTTCTCTGTCTTTTATGCATGCTTTAGGGAATCATATCATCAATTATTTTTAGGTCAAGTCATGTGTAAATTGAATGACATACTTTGTATATAATATACCACAAGCTAGAATTTAGATCATTGAAATAAGTAAATTTGATACACTAGTTTGTCATGAGTATTTTATTCCAATGCTTTTGCGAGGATTCTATGTAATAATTTTCAAGCTAGTTGGTTTCTTTTGCCGCTCCGAGTTATAGTAATATTAAAGCAATTGCTTTTATTGACTTTTCGTCTATTATCCTACAGGTTCACTTGAAGCATTTAGATGGTCATATTGAAGAGGTAACTAGTTTTGTCGTTTTTTTATGGCTCTAGTATTGAAAATGTTCTGCTTGATCCAACACATTCTACTAAAGCAGGTCCCCTATTTCTGTCTCCCAGCCAACGAGTTAACAGATGTGATTGCTCCTTCTTGCTACAGGTAATTCCTGACTGACATGGTTTTGTTATCACCATTCACTAAACTTTCTGTATGTAAACTATTTTCTCTCAGATACACAAAATTTTCTAAAAGACACGCCCTAGAAAATGCTGTCAGATTTATTTTGGAAGTTCTTTTATCAAATATACTACCGTAAGATTAGGCATGAGGTGAACTAGTTTTACTAAAATCTGGATGTTCCATCTGCTAGACCACTCCATTAAGATCACTCAGCATATGACATGGATTAAAGCATCTTCGGGTTAATCTATGATTGTAATGCTGCATAATTGTTTTTTTTTTTTGGTTGTTGTTGTTGAGCGACTGCGTAACTGGTGTTGGTCTTTATTTACATGTAAAATTCTCCCCTGCATGAATTTGGAATTTGATAATTTTTACTCAAAGTTTAGATGTAATTAGAATCTGAGTTTCTTCCAAAATTCACTGCTAAGTAAGCATACTAATAGCTCGCTTAAATGACTGATGTGTAATGTGTTATTTCACTGCAGTTGCTTTGACTACACAAATGCTTTGGCGGTGAGTGTTACCCTACCTAATAAAAACTTGATCATCGTTTTATGGCTCTTATGTCAACTGTAAATAATTCTTAATTTTATGCACTACCATCCCTTTCTCTTGAGCCCGATAGTCTTGTATACCTTCTCTTGTCAAATAGTAACATTCTAATATATACCTACCTCCACTCATGTTATTTGTTTGTGTAATTTGATATCTTAGTTTTGTATTTGAAAAGTTTACCCTGTTAATACTTGGTTTCAAACTTTTTCATTTTAGTGATCGACCATTTTGCTGTGATTATGGATTTTTTTTTTAGCAAGATTATGGAATTCATATATCTTGAAGTTTGGAACTTACAGTATTTTGACATTGTAGAAAAGTTTGTTTTTTCTCAAGCTCGTCCTTCCAAGTTCCAACAGAATACTTTAACTCTGTTGAACTTTAAGAATCATTGTTCTGAACTGTTCCAGGATATGGTAGTTGGTTACATGGGTGTGCCGAAGTATAGTGGAGTTAGCATGACGCAACACCCACAATATGTCACAATTAGGTAAATATGGAATTTGGACGTTCTAGCATTCTCGCCTTTTCCCAAGTAATCCATGCACAGATAGGTACTTACAGATTTTTGTTTGTTCAAATGGTAGAAATGAACGTGGAAGGGAAATGATAAACCTGGTGAAAGATCTTCTTGAAGTTACTCCCACAATTAGTTCGGTAATGGACATCATTCATCTTTCTTGTATATTTGTGCAATTTTGTAAAATTCTGACTAGTTTGATTGTTTATGTCAGGGTGAAAGACGTCCATTTGTAATTGAAACAGTAAAAGCTGATGATGATGCTAAATTAGGTACGCAATGACATTTATTTTAGTTTGTATTCTATGACCTGTTTGATTTTCTCATGTGCTATGTGCTAAGTTATTATAAAAGGAAACCGACTGTGCACATCCAGATGAGAAATTTGGCAGTTTCTAGTCTTCTGTTAATTGTTTTAGTACATTTCTCCAAACATGTTACTTTTCTTGTTAATGGCCATAAAGAAGTGCTCGAAGAGGCGACCTGAAATATTTGTTTTGTGTGTGTAGGAATCCTCTTACATTCTGAAGCTTGGAGACATTGATTCTGTTTAAATTAATAATTACTCTGGCAAAAATTTCGTAAAAGTAATAGTAGAACTTATAATTTGTAGTTTCACATGTTCAAGCAACCTCTTAAAAGACCAAAACTTATGAAATACTTGTTTGCATCGTCATGCAAGAAGACCTGTTCTTATTGACTTTTAATATTCCCAGTCTACAATGGTATCTTCAAATCACAATTAGTATGTCATTTTTACATATACAAGTGACTTCATATTCCAATGTAATTTGAAGCTCATTTTTTCAGGCAAAGGTCCATCACAGCCCGCTCCAAAGTTCGTTGGTAATCTAATAGCATTTATTTTGAACCTGGTTAAGATCCTATCCTATTAACTCAATTTCAATCTATTTACAAGGTTGTGCATTCTGACCTCAATTTTCTATTTTAGGTTGGTCCTAAAGGTCTTGAATTTGCACGTTATTCCTTGGATTACCACACAATCAGAAACTATCTTCATGTAACTCGTGCTTGGGGTAAAGAGAGGTATGTTGGAAAGGAAATATGACAAAGTAGAATAAAGAGATAGAGGTTGAAGAATCTAGATTACTTGGTGATTCTTTTGATTTTTTGGTGCAGAGCTGATAGGCACATGCCGTCATATGCAAAGAAACTAGTATCCATGTACAACAAAAATGGAGAAATTGATAAGATGCTTTCCACTAAATGATGCTCAGAGCCAGTTTTGGGTACGAAGTGCATTTCCATGTATGTCAAATGTGTACATTTTATTGGTATCTGTACATGCAATTCAAAAGCCTAGTGTGGAAGAAGAGTATTGCTCTACCTTATTGGTCATGTGGTATTCGGATCTGAAGTTGTTTCAACGAAAAACTCGAGATTTGTATTAGAAACAATATCGGAATGTAAACTCAGTTATGACACCAATTTTTTTGTTGTTGTTTACAAGATAGTCTTGCAGTTGCATTTGGTCAAATGAAGATGTAACGGAGCTCATATAATGCTTGACTCGATCAAGTGCTACATGTTCATGTGGACAAAATGAACACATAAAATCAGTTTTGGGTGCATTTAAGAGAGACCATGAAGATTCCTGTGCTTTAGCAGTGAGCTTGGAAGATGAAATGGCGATCTTGGAACAATTCTTGCGTCTTTGGACATTATACCCAGATTTGAGAGAATGAATATGATAAAATCAAATGGATGCTGTGTTATAAGCCAGAGTTCCTCGATTTGACTAAAAAATAAAAAATATATTTAATGGGAAAAACTAGGTGCGGTTTTTGGGTGATAGATTATAGCAATAGAAAACAAACAGAGGGAAGAATCCAAGTGAAGGCAACAGAGATTTAGACAACTTAAATAGCACGTTGTGTGGCGGGCCAAAGCGAACTAAGATATCAAGGCAGCGCCTACCTTCGACCACTTGCAAAACCCTGCTACAAATTTAATGCCACATTTCTCAACATCAAGGAATGGGCTTTCATCCTCAGGAGCTACAACATATTCACCGTCCCATGTGCTTTTTACGACTCCAAAATCACACTTGTTTTTCTAACAAACTCAGCTAGCTGAGAAGACAATAATACGCTTCAACAACTAGTGCAAGTCTAGCTTTGATAGAACTTTGGTTGACTAGGATTGTTCTTTTTTTTCAGCAAGACTTGTATGTGGTGATTTTGCAATCAATGGCAGATGGGCCAGGGCAGAGAGAGAGAGAGAGGCTACATTGGCTGCCTGCATCAACAGCATGGGAGCTCATGTGGGATGTCCATGTATGCACTTTTTCTTCAGGTTATTCACATCATTTCCATGTCGAAAAGTGATAAAAGCAGATAGCAGTAGAAAGTGATGCTTTACTAACAAGACTGCTTGAGTTCATGAATGATTAGCTAGCTAGCTCATCATGAGGCAGAGGAAGTGAAGATGCGTGAGGATCCAATCTGCAGCCAGGAAGGTTAGAGGGAGAAGAATAAATGTTCATCCTCCCAGCTGCACAAATCAATGCTTTGCATGTTTTGACTTTGTGGATGTATATATATACTCGCAACAAACTACTTATTTACGGTATACCTACCTGTCTGAAAACGGCATGCATCTACACACCTTCAACTAGTTAGATCAAGATTTTAGCACAAGATGAAGTTTCGTATGCGTGTGGTACGCAAGATGGAGCTTGTGGAGTTTTATAATATGTACTTGTTCCTAAACAAAACCAGTGAAGAGTCTGCATCACATTCAATAGAATATTTGATGCTGTGGAATTCTGGAAATAGGGTCCACCATATTTTATAGGTCCCCTTATGGACCAGTTTCTGGAGATAGATCCCATCATGCTTGGACCATTTCTTCTGCTCTTCAGACTATTTTTCACTGTCATTCTTTATTTAAGTTGTAGGTTGTTCACCTATGATATGAAAAAAAAAAAAGAAGATCAATCCTTTTGACATTAAAAAAAGAATGAGAGCCTCATCTCCCCTTTTTACAGAAAAAAATGCTAAAACTATGTTTTTTTGGCACTCTTATTGAAGAGGGCTTCCTTTTATATCACTTTATTTGCTCCTAGCTTTGCTACCTAGCCAAACTTATTTATCTGTCAATGTGCTACTAAAACTAAAACTCTACACAAGAAACAAAAAATATATATAACATCTATAAGCTAAAAGAAGTGTCCTAATCAGAATATTAGTCCTGCATTAGAAAACTATGTCTTGCACTTTCCGTTGCAGGAGACGCCAACAGCATGGTTCTTCTGCTTGATTTCTTCGTTCCAGATTTCACCTATGTCTTGTGCAACTTTTACAGCATCAGTCGAGGCGCCCGATAATCCTCTCCTTGTGAAACCAACCGCATACAGTCCATCTCTGCCTTTCCATCCATTTGGAAATGGTGATCTTGGAAATCCATCCTTGGCAAAAAACTCACTCTCCTGAATAACACATACACACCGTCAACTTTCGCATATCACATGCATCCATGATATTGATGAAATCTACACACACATTATACTAAGAATCGAAGAAGAAACTCTCACCTTCAACCATGATGGGACATTGCTGGTATATCCAGTGGCAAAAATGACAGAATCAAGTCCAAGAATGTCCCTATTAACAAGCTCAACTCCTCCTTGCAAGAACTTGTTGATTCCTGGCACTACTTTGATGTCACCTGATCTGATTCTTGCTAGTGCACCTATATCTAGAACAGGAGTCTTCCCTTCTGTGTGCTTGAGCTGCAAAGGTCCGGTCGACGGCCTTTTCAGCCCGTATTTTCCTGTGTTTCCAAGAACAAACCATGCTGCAGCAACCAATATCTTGTCAGCTAGCCAGAGTGGCACCCATTTCATCAGCAAACCAGCAAGCTCAAACGTCGATTTACCAAGAATCTCCCTTGGCAGCACATGTATCTGCACATCCAAACAAAAACGATTCAACTCACTCTAGTCTCTACATATACATATACACACATCTATATATGTGAAATGGCTACTTACGGAGCTACGAACAACCATTGATGGAGCTGCATGATGGTGGCAAAGATCGAGTGAAACCTCCATCCCGGAATTCCCACAACCAACCACCAAAACTCTTTTTCCAGCAAAGTCTTTACCGGATTTGTAGTCACAAGCATGCATCACATTCCCTGAAAACTCGCCCAACCCCTCGAATTCCGGCACCACCTTCTCCGCATTCTCGCCGGTGGCCACCACCAGCCACCTACACAAGTACTCTGTGGTGGAGGAATCATCAGTCTTAACAGTCTTAACGCGCCACAGA
>AYJT01100948.1:0-14956 GCA_001278415.1 Ocimum tenuiflorum
AGTACGAGAGAGTTGTGCTGCATTCTAATTGAAGAAGAAGAAGAAGTGGGGTTTAATTTGTGGGATTCATCATCTTGGAGTGGAGAAATATAATGAATTTGTACAGTAGTTTGATTTTAGCGAGTAAAAATCGAAAGCTGCCCTGCATTTTGGTTGGAGCGTCGTTTTCTCTGACATGATTAATCGTATGTTGTTTTCTCCCTCTTTTTTCTCCAAGAAAGGGATGGATTTTTCTTCATATATATATATTTTTTTTTCAGATTTAACGTGCATTCTCCAACGGTTTACACCTACCAACTCTTCATTTTTTCTTCCAACTTCTTTCCTGATCCTGATCTCTTTTTTCTAACAATCTATTTTTTTTTTGTGGATACACTGAAATATCTTGAACTTGAATTATCACTAATCCAAGACGTGTCATGCACCCACAAAAGAGTGTTTCAAGAAGTTATTACGACTTAATGAGTCTACTGGCAACTGTTAGGATGAACAAAATATATAAAATAAAATTCTCTGATTTATAATTGGTGTTACTTTGTGTGTCCCCGCGAAATGAAAGTTTTCAACACTGGCAATACAATTCTGTGTATATATTTGTTGATTAGATAACATAAACATAAATATAAATATAAATATTTTTGGGCGGAGGGAGCTGAGATTTGAAAAGGTAGTGTGGATGTTAGGGTGCGGTAGGAGGCAACAGCAACAAATCTTAATTCGGATTTACTAATTATTTTAACTAATCCCAATCGCCTAAATAGTTTTTCTCCATTTCTTTAAGCTAATATATATATAACTAATTTCCCTCTCTTAATTACCATTATAACAATCTCTTAAAAGCTTAGCAAATCACCAAATTTTTATCTTCCTGAAACAATTGATGGCAGATTCACCGTAAATGTATGTGAGTTTTCTTGTCACAGTAATCTCATTGTCTTTTTCTCTTTTTAATTTCTTTTCCGAAATTGGACTTAATTATTGTTTCATATGTATTTATATCTCACATTTGATTTTGAAACCATTTATCAGAAAATAGTTTAGTGATGTGGTTGAAGCTTGGATTTCCAAGCTGCATCGCACGTTGAAGTATTAGATCTTTTGGAATCTGATGATGCCATATTTGATAAAATGTTAGCAATCAAAAGACATCATCAGTATTTGATGGAATAAGACTGAACTCAATCATAAGTGAAATAAAAAAGTGTACATATGCTTCAAATATGATTGCTTTGCACTCGAGTCTTCTCTTTTTTATGTAGGGGTGAAATTATCGCCCACATCAAACCTAATCATGAGTAATCATTTTCATAAAAATTAACGATAATTATACGTGAATTGAAAAGTCACTAAATACTACAAAATTTGGTTAAGCGATCGTCTTACTACATATTTTGCACATACTAGCATATGTTTATCATAAACTGTCATAATAGATAAAATGGCCTGCATAAATTTGAAAACCCAAAAAGTAATTATTCTATGAAGGTTGATCCAATAAAAGCCGCCATATATACCATGATACCCTCTTGATTGGTTGGATTTGTTTTCTTTTGTTCTATAAGGATAAGGATCTCATTTCCATTGCCGCTATTTACAAACCAAATACATTAGGCTTTTTCTGTAAACGTTATGGAGTGCCAAACTGCGCAAAAAAGAAAATGCACTACTCATGTATGTCAAAAATAGAATCCATACTTGATAATATTTTAGCACTAAATGCAAACCTTTTCTATAATAAATGCAAAGACAACAACAAATGTAGAACCACGACCTTGAAACTGAAACTCATCAGTTCTTTCTTTTTCTTTATTTTGAGGAGAAACTGAAACTTATCAGTTAATCCTCCAAGGATAATACCAAATGACCATAATCGAACTAGTCATAACCCACACTACATTTATTATAACAAAAACTTTCTGGATAGGAGGAAAAGGATATTAATTTGAGACTAACAACTCATAAATATCTATTCGCCAATTGGAATAGCATCCACACTTTCTTGGTCAAGATATTTTGTTTAAGATATTTTATAATTACATAGCAGTTGTCATATACAAATATATAATATAGAACTGCATATATTTTAATATCATTTTGACCTAATTTATAGGGGTAACAATTTATACAGATCAAATCCTTGTGGTAGATTCATTAGTAATTTGATCCTTCTTAAAAACAGTGATTGGTAAATATAGCACATTTTTTCCTACTTCTCGTCACCAAAAGTCAATTAATGAACTAATATATCTAAACAAGTCGTCGTCGGTCTGAAACTTGCAACAAATCCGAAATCATGAAATGCACGAACTACTTAAGCTTCAAATAAATGCTAGAATTTAACATTTATTCCTTATCATTAAAGTCGCTATCCAACTATTTGGTTTACTCACGAATAAAAAACACATTCTAAATCTACCATGCATTCTGTGAGAGAAATATTCATAATCTGTGGTCCAGGAAAAAAAAAATTAAATTTACATAAAACCTACCCTTCACCGAGTAGCTACTAATCTCAAGGTCACACAAAAGAAGACGACTAGTTTTGTTGGTCATTATTCATGCAGATTAATTTCGATATGATTCTCCTAGAATTGCAGGCGTCAAGTAAAATTGAGACACATAGAAACCAAATCAGAATTGTACTAAGATGCTTCAACTGAACTGTAACCCCCGCCATATATTTCTGTTTCTCACACATCTAGAGAACAGTAGATAAACTGTAACACAGTAGGAGAATATGAATATGAATATGAATTTGGGCGTGAGATACGGTCAGAATTATGTGTGATGAGAAAATATCATGTTCACTAGTCAAGAATGGTCCACACGGCACGGCAAAACCAATCATTAAAAAACAAAATATCGACATGAAATTCAATGCTACAATCACGTTCCCTTGCCCCTCCAACCACCAAAACAAAACAATTAAGAAAAGAACATTTCAAGAAAATGCCTACGACCCATTTCCATAACACCCCCTTCAAGCAATAATCAAAGATTTTATAAGAAGCTCTGCAGGCTGCAACAGTATTCCATAACAACAAACAAAGAGCTAGCTTTGGGTGGCCCCAGCTGTTGACATTAAGACTGTCACATTTGCACAGGAAAAAATTGCCAGGCACGATTGACAGGTATAGTACAACTACTGCAGTTAAAATAATGTTGAGACAATTCACGTTTGACGCACCACCACCCAGATTAGGTTTTCCATCATTCAGCATCTTAAACATCTAAAGCACAACCACTTCCTCTGCTATTCATTCTTTCTTCAATGTTGGTATCTGCAACACTAAATATATCACGTCAAAGCACCACCAAAGAAAAGGAGAACTTGCAAACGATTATATACAACACACAAGTAAATAACTTCAACTTGTTATGCATTTTCTTCTACCAGTGGCAACTATAACCGCATCAAAGAGTTAAGCAAAAGAAAGGTCTAAAAACTTTAAACCCATATAACATGGGGGGAGAGGGGGACGCCTATTATGATTCACTTATGACAAAAGTTCAGAACTCTTAAGGGCACAATAAGTTCCCAAAACCCAGAGGGTAGGATGACGACGTAGGTACTAGCTCTCCATACAGTCCTTTCTAGCTATGCCAGTTAATTTTTTGACGGAAAACACACTGAATAAAATGGCTATCATTGACTTGTATATTAAGTCAATTAAATCCAAAAGTTTGGTAGAGAAGTTTGGAGTGACTTGAAAAGCAGAAAAGTAGCCCCCAAAAAGTTTGGAATAGAAGAAAAACCATATTGCAACTAGTTATACCACTTGACTTTACATTGAGAAATATCACAACCTTGCCAATTAACATGCAATTGAAATCTTTAAGAGTATATGCAATTACATTTACTTTAGGGGTGTGTGAGATCAAAATAGCCGTGAAATGATATATTCTACAAAAATGAACCAACTCACTTCTCTACAAATGAACATTCATTACTTCTTTACAAGAGGCATCACCTCCGACTGCAATATTTTCCCCGTTCTCAATCATCCTCATTTTCATCCCGGGTGTCTTTCTGATTATGCTTCTGAGCATTGTACATATCCGCAACCTGAAATATAGAAAAGAAATGGCTCGAATCATTGTTAAGAACAGCAACATGCTAGTGATTACTTACCCTGCACGTGATTACTTACCATATCAGATGACGAGGCCTCTTCTGGTTTCTTATCTTCTCGAACACGAAGTAATCGCGGAAATCTAAGAGAAATTCCCTGAAGCAAAATAGAATAAGCAAGTTGATTGGATATTAGCTCTTGAGTTGACGGTAAAATGAAGAAATCCCTATTTCATGTACTTTGCAGAGGAGTTGTAAATGAGAAGACAGTGTGTTTTTGCAGGCAGAGGGGCCAAGCTAATGAAATAGTGAGAGAAAATGGTAAAAAAATGCAGGATAGGAGATGGTTTCACAACCTAGGTTCTCAAAAAAAAGTCAGACCAGTAGCAACAAATAGATCAGGTAGACAATTTTGAGGCAAGGCATGGATAACTGGCTCTGAGGTTACGCCTCTGTTCTTTGAGGCTTGCTTCTGCAACAGCCATGTGTGCCTCAGCAACACCTCAAAGCTTTTGTGTGAGGCTTATGCCTCAGATTTCACAGCATTTTGGGCATTTTTGGTTCTTGATTTTAATTTTCTGGGCTTCTAACATTTCTTTTGATGGCCAATTAGCATGTTGTTACAAATCCTATAAATCAAAAAGAACTTTCTCATCTCTCCCACTCGCCAGCTGCAATAGACATGCTATCAAGAAAAAAATATCATAATTTCTACGAGCACCGACTGTCAGCAGCAGGTTCAGCTCCCCTCATCTCTTGTCTCCCTCAAGTCATGGTGCCCCACCCCACAACACCCCCTATTTTTAATTGCTTTGAAAATTAAACCGAATGACAAAGATCTGACTCTTAGAGAATATTTGGCAAGACTAAAACTAGGTTTGATATGAATTCATGAACTCGATACTGTTTCATGATTAATATTGTGAGACACCTCTTGGTACTAAATAATAAACCATCACCTCAGACTCTAGTCATTACTCATTATGAAAGGGCACACACATGACATCAATGGGCCAATATAACTATCTATTACGTACAAATTAGTATAGAAATCAATATCTGATTGTTTAATTGCCTCCTACAGTTTCATTTTGTGCAAGGATGTTTAAACTTTTAATCAATTGAGTCTTCAGCAAAAGGGCACCCTCCAGTTTAAGAGAGATTTTCTTTTGGGCAAAATAATACGGTAATGGATCAAGAATTGGAGGCCCCACTACCTGGGTCCCAGACCCTAGGTTAATCAAAGCTTAGAGGTTCAACACTTCAAGCAAAAACACACTCGATATTGAAAAGTACGGCATCCCAGGGGGGTACCTTGTCACGATCTACAATGCCTATGGCAGCACGGTGAACAGGACTAATAGTAAGATCAGCTGCTTTGACCTCCCAAACCTAAAAAGAATACAATAAATATCAGCTCCCTATAAAAGATAATTTACATCTACTATCCCATGCAGTCATGAACTAGCCCTAGAAAACCAAACAAATAAAGATATCATAACTACCTCGCTAGGTTCAAACCATACATCTGGACTAATTGTATCGGCATACCTGTAATATGACTGGATATTGCATGTGTCAGACGTGTGAATCTTGATAATCATATAAGAAGAAAGCACACAAGCTCGAAGGATAGATAAACGAATTATCAAACCTTTGGCGTGGGAATAACTTTTGAGCGAAGACTGCCAGAACGTTCTTCAAGCATGGCTTCAGAAAATCCAGTTCCTAACGAGAAGCACAAGTTCCCCACAGTAATAGATATCAAATATAACTTAAAACCATCGAGCAGTAACAAATATCTTTCTGAAGGTGGAAGATTGTAATGGCATCACAATTAGAGTCATACCAATTTTACAGATGCTTTGGAATTCTTCTTTGTCATTATCATAACAAGCAAGGAGAAAAGCACCATAAACACCTACAAGAACAAACATCATTACTAAAAACCAATATGAAGTTCAAGTCATTATAAGGAAAAAAAACATTACTACTGATATGTTTCATATGATGCATTAAATGATTACAGAAAAGAAAAACTTATAAGCAACTAACCAGTACGTTTCCCCCTGCCATGGAATGCTGCAATTGGAACCAAATCTAGAGAATCACCAATTCTGCAGTGCAGATAATATCAACCGTATATGCAAAGAGCTTAAAAATTATAGGTTCATCCGGCTAATGAGATTAAGGTCTTACGTTTCCATATAATCCTTTTTCAGTTTGAGCCAGTTATGGGACCTTTTTGAAGGTTCATAAGTAGCATCTTTCGTCAATGTTTTGATGATCAGCCCCTCAGAGCTGAAAAGAAGAAATTAAACAGTGAGAGAGAAAAAAGAAATATTTATATCAAACTGTAGCATAGGTAAAATAAGTTATCTTGTTTAATTTCATTTTATTTTTAATTCCTTGTGGTAGTCAAGATCATGCTAAATCATCAAAAATCAGATACAACACAACATATAATAGCTTAGTGCACCAACTTAACGTTAGTTCTCAGGGCTGGTGCAGTAAACAAAAACAAAAGTACATTCATATCCAACAATTGCCATAACTCCAAGCCCTAGCAAAAATTATTGTCTCTTCTTAGATGAGAATCCACATTGATGGAAGGACTAACAAGCAAAAGATTTACTTTCTAGAACATGACAGGAAGGTGAACGTCTTAACATACTAGCCTGATAGAAGACACTACAGTTAGGCTTACCTTGAATTAACAGCATCCTCAAGAAACTTTTGTATTACTTCAAGATCACTTGATGTTATAGTAGTGGCAAACTGAAAAAAACCAGGTTCTTCTTGAAATGATTTGTAAAGGCTCTGCACATATTCCACAAGGAGGTCAACAAACATTACCATACAACAAGAGGATGATTGAGCCACAGAATGGAAGTCCAAACTTGCAACAGCATTGAAAAAATGGAATACAGTGCTGAATTTGCTGGTGTTGAGATCAATCATTTACAGAAAGAAATATTGCATCACAAAGTGTGAAATATAAAACTTAAGAATCTATGTAGAATTTTAAAATGGATGGCTTTTGGACATTAGTTGAAGATTGTATGAAATCTACAGGAAGTTGTACACATATATATCACAGTTGCAAAACCTAATAGACGTTATTTGGGTGCTCAGGTGAACCTAAGCAGCACCTAGGCAGCCAACCTATTATTTTATTTTATTTCACATTTCAAATATTCAAACATCACAAGAAGAAATGGTCGCAACAAAGCAACGCTCAGAAAAAAACTTAAATGACCCAATAAAGCAATGCGATATCAATCTTCATTCAAACATCGCAAAAAAGTATTTCAAAGTTCAGCCATCCCTATAAAGAAACAAAAATATCCAAAAAGATAAAGAAAATTAGATAATCCAACAAAGAAACTTGCAAACAAATTAAAGAGATTCAAAAGGAAAGCTTCTCCATTTCTTTTTGTGTTGTTATTTGATTTCATTCAACAGAGCAAAGCCGGAGAGAAACCCTCATTCTTATTTATGTTCACTTTAAAAAGAGTCAAAACAACAACTCTAAATAATTTTTTAAAAAAAGTACTTATTGCCTAACCGCCTAGTGCTGGTTAATTACCCCAACAGATTTTTTATGTTGATTAGAGGTTTTTTGTTTTGGCCTGCGGCCACCTGGGCCAAATTCTGCAAGGAATAATTTAAGAGGCATTACAATGTTTCGTAGGTTAAGAGCAACTATCATGGTATCACCGCTAGGCAGAATAACATAACAAATAGCAAAACATCTGAAAACCTTTAAGTTGGCATACAGCATCTAATATAGGAACAAGATTCCATACTTAATGCAGCAATATACATGCCAACACTAGTTACAGATTTATCCACTTTGATTTAGCAGCAAAAATGAACCATAAAAACAACTAAAAGATCTGGTTCCTCACAGCACAGCCAATAGCTTATAGAAAATAAGTCAAATGTGAGAATTATCAGCCAGTGAAGAGGAAAATATAATTAAGGCACATGGATGCTATACCTCTCTACGAACATTGAGTTGCTCCTGCAAGAGCTGTTGTCCATTAAGATAGAGCATGTCAAAAGCAAATATGCATACATTGACTTTGATTTCATCCATGACAACATTTTTGCGAGCACGTGTACTGAGTATCTGGCCAACAAAAATTGGGTAAGCAACATCGACAACAAGAAAACAAATACTGACTGAACTCCAAAATGTTCCATCTAAAGAAGCAAACATGCACATCAACAGAAAAAAAACAAAAACTAATAGTGATTCCAATGCCAAGAACGGTTGAGGTTTGGGCTGGGTTTTAAAAAGCGGAAGACTACTTGAGGCGCAAGCAACCCAAAAGCCAATGCATGAGGCATGAAGTGAAGGCAAGCACATCAAAGATGAGAGGCGAATATTACGTAAAAATAATTTATTAATTATATATTAATGATAATTCTCAGTCAAATACAAAATGTTAAAATGTACCCAATAATATTCTTTTATTTCTTTTTAAAATATAAAGCTGTTATGTTTTATTATGTAAAAAGGGTGAAGAAGCTGTATGCAAACTCTAGAAAGGTGAAAAATTATACTCATTATATCATCGAAGGTCAAAATGTAATTGATATTTCTCAAGCATGTTTATCCCAAAATTTCCAAGTATAATAATTTACAAAAGAATACATACATGTAAATATCCCTTACTTTGGGGAATAATTAATCCCTTGTTCATAAATAAGGTATCTTGTCATTCCTATATGTAAAAATTATTCAACTATTAAAACCTTTTGTTTCTCAGCTTTACATCCCATCCACTGACATTTCAAGATGGCCTCACTTTTTAACAAGAAATCATACTTTTTATAGTTTTTTATGCACTTTGTCTTCACCATTACAAAATAAATTGTACTTTTCTATTTTTATTTCTCTCTGCACATCATCTTATCCACTATGCTATTGGTGTCCCATGTTAAGCTAAAGTAATATTCTGGTTGGGGCGGGGGCGCTCACTCATATACCTGGGGTGGTGGCCTCCCACCTCACATCAGGTGGCCCACCTCAAATGCCTCTGTTGTGCCTCAAGAAATAAGCTTGCATCAACTAATCGGGGGTGTTCCAACCATTTGGAGGTGCACCTCGTGGTTTCAGGTAGAGAGTAGGCTAGGATATTAATTACTTTATAGTCTCTTGGGAATGTAATTGGAATCTTCTCTTTTCAATTCTTATAGAAGTTTGTTAGAGACTAGTCTAAGATTTTAATTACTTTGCAGTCTCTTGAGACTATAATTGGAATCTTTACTTTTCGATTCTAATTGAAGTTTGTTTTCTTGTATTGAGATCTATTCTTGCAAGTTTTGATGTGATTGTTCTTTGCTCTAACCAATTCTAGAATCTTTTTAAGAATAATGAAGACTTTAGCAAAATTTAGATATTACGATTAAACCCCACTAAAATTCTATAGCTGTAGTGAAAAGTAACAACTGGCAGTCCATAGTTTTAAAATGATAAAAGGTTTGATTTTAAGATAAAGCATAGGCGTTCTGTCAAATTTAATACAAACTATGAGTGCTGCGATCTAAAAAGACAAAGGAATGCTATAAACATGCATACTTTATATTAAAATTAAACCTTTGGCCTTCAAAAATTATAATGAAGTATCAAAAATGGTTCTGATTTACATACAAACATATAATTATAAAATTTGCACCTGGAAAGGTAGGATTTTCTGTTTCTCACGATCATATGCAACAAGTTCACAGTCAAGAACAAATGATGTCGCAAAAGGCTTTTTTAATCTGCAGTTAGAAAGTAAAAGTTAGTACGCCAAGTAAAGGAATATGTAATAGCTCACTGCAAACACCTCCGAAAAGTTTTAAGACTAAAACATGATATTGCCCAATAGCTATCCATTAAGATCGGCCAAAAACGTGAATTGGCCCATAGACTTCCTAAAACATGACACATGACATCGACTCAATTAAGCATCATAACTTGAGTACTAAAGCATGCATTGGTCAATAGCTACATTAAAAAAAGACTACCTAGTGACAGCAGCAACAACATCTGGAAACTTTCCAGTATTCCACTCTGCATTTCTACTGTATATCTCTACCGAACCATTCTCCATGAAGTGTATCTACAAGGAAAGTTGATAGTTACAGAATAAAATGCGAAAATGTTATACTTCCAATACCTCCAGCATATTATTATTGGTATTGTCACCTGAGCGCGTTCTCCATCATACTTGTATTCACAGGTGAATTCCATATCTTGAAACTTTTCCACAATTTCAGATACCCCTTTTGTTGGTTTAGCCAACATGGGTCCAACAGGAATACCAGGTGAAAAGGTACAAGTCTTTGCAAGATCCCATACACCCCCAGAAAGAAGAGCAGGAACTATTTTATCATAGACTGGAATTACAGAATAAACTTGTTTGACAATTCTTGCAGCCTGGTAAACAGAAAATGAGTTTCAGAAGAGTAAATAAATAAATAAATCCATCTAAAAGAATGCTAATAATGGACAATAATGGACATGGAGAAACTTGTTTGATTTAATGAGTCATGTGAAAGAAAGCGGATAAACCTAGATTTGCAAACCACATAAATTTTCCCAGATCTCTAGCACGGCACAAGTAACCATCACAAAGAAGGCTGTGAAGGCCCTTGATGTTTATCATTAACCTAAGAAACAGTGTAATGTCGATAACTCCACTACTCAAATCATTTGCACACTAAAATAAAAAGGAAACTTCTTAAAAATAGTTGGAAGAGCATATTAGCATCACAGAATTGAGAGAGATTAGCAACAAAAAAAAATGTATTGCCGCCCAAGTTCCAGAGTTTTGTACACATAAAAGGAGAGTTTAGAAATATGCCAGTGTATAATTACTTACATCTTCTAGAGAATTCTCAGGCCTTCCAGGACAAGTTGACTGCTTGTCAGAATATACAACAGCATGTCCCAGTGCAGCCAACAGAGTTTGTTCTGCCAGTCCAATGCGCAACTTTGTCTGCATAAAATGGTCGAGCCAAGTTTATGATGTGTGGAATGAAGCAGATGTACGATCAAACAAAATTAATTTATTTTACCTGGAGCAAACGAATCAAGTATTGAGGTTCACAATCAGTTGCCGCAACAAGTAAAGCCTTTATATGATTCTTTTTCTTCTCTTGACTATCTTTACCAGATTCCTGTGGAGCTCACACGTTAGCCAAGAAATACTGCATTATAATTCCAAAGTCAACAATCACTTGCTTCAACATCACCAAAAAGTGAATTTTGAAAGAGAATACTTTGACAAGTAAATGAAAACAACAATGTGCATCAATATTAGAATATGAAAAAGGGATCAGTCCTCAATAAATCAGTGAGTTTTTATGCTAGCAAGTTGTCACCCATGGTTAATGCAAGGTGTGCAAGGACTAGGAAAAAATGTGAGGAAAGCACCAAATCCCTTCACTCATCAAGTGTTTGCTGGGTCAAAAGAGAAGGGGGAAGATGGGTTGAAGTCAATACAATGCACTGCATGTACTATTTTGATAAATTTGGGTTCTTTTTCATCTTACATATAAGTTAAATAACAAAAACATGGCCCCAAAAAGAGAGGCATTCATTTTTCTTATTTCCTCTTTCAAACAAAAGTTTATCAGAACAGAAACCTGATACTGTTAGTGATGAGAAAGCACAGAAAGTGTAATGTAAACACTATCATATTGAGGAGCCGATAATGTGAAGGTATCGAAGTTCCAATCTCAGGCCTCTTGAAAATTCCTACAAGTAAACGCTATGCTATACAAGTTTAATCAGTGTGAGCTGTCTGACAACAATGAATCAGAACATTCAATGCATATAAAAAAGGTATTTGGGAACCACCTTCCAAGATGATGTTATTAAAATAAAAGATGCAACTAATTTCTTTTTTATATGAAATAAAGTAAAGAAATATGCAACATCTGAATTGGAAACCCAAAATGGATAAAGTAAAAATAAAGAAGATGGCACACAAAAAAGATCCACATGAAAAACAAATACATAATATGAAAATACATCAAAAGTTAGCACCTTGGCTATAAGCCAGAAAGTGTTAAAAACTTTTGCAACAGTGAGCGCTTCTGGTTTGCGCATCAAAGGCTGCGACGAACGGCTGGCTTTTGCTACAAGGCCTAAATCGCCAAGCTTCTACAGTTAAGAATTATTCAAATGAAAGAAGTTAAGCGCATTAGTTAATTGACACAAGAGGTAATGTAGAGAAAGATGAGGCTCATCATAATGGCAGGTATCTAAACATAAGTAAGATGGATGGAACAAAATAGAAAACAAGAAGCATACACAACCAGAATGCCATCTTACTGAAGTAACAAACCACAATGCAGACGATGCTCAAGATAAAAACATCAGCAACTGCCAGGAAAAAAACAATTTTACATATGGTTTTTTCACATAATGATCTTTTCAAAATTGATGATTTATATCATATGGAAAATTAAATGGGATATAGCAAAAGATTCTTTATTTCAAATGTGGACTAAAATGACAGAAAGATGTGATTGTGCATTACAAGGAATCACGAATAGAAATGCCAATATCTATCTTTTATATATATATCCAGACTTACCCACCTGTGGTATCATATAGACAATGAGGCATGTTTCACATCTCCAACATGCACAAAGAACTATGAACAATAGTATTTTAGGATTAGATCAATATTCAACATACACAAAGACAATACTTCTGCACGCTACAGAAACTCTAACATAGGAAGTGATGCATCATAATTACAGCAAAACTATACCGATGTCACATATTATTATATACGACATATGTACACTCTCACAAAGCTTAAATCTCAATCCGTTATAAATGCAAGATTCGGGGCAAAACAGATGCATATAACTTGAAAGTACATCGGCACGCCAGCTAACTTGAGAAGGATCTGGCTTTCAAGTAACCATAAGTCAAATTCCAAATTTCTAACTATATAAGTTATTAAATTACATTTCCAAATAATTTTTTTCATAAATACTATGCGCAGAAACTGCACACCTACCAATATTTCAAAATAAACCAAAACAATCTAAACAGAGATAGGAAAAAAGAGAAAAATAAATAACAGAACCTCAGTTATACATCCATTGCCAGCACTCACCTCATTGCCTTATTACTTTGTCCAGTGACACTAGTCAACTTAAGCTACTCCATCAAATAATTTCAGCTGAACAAATTCTAAAAAGCACAAAATCCAAGCAAAACAAAGGTGTGGTACATTATTCTACAGTGTCAAACTACAGATGGCTTGATGGTAAAATCACTGTCACCTCATATTGCTTCTTAATATGAGCTTCTTTTGCCCCACAAGCCTCCGCAAGGGCCTTGATAATGGAAGTTTCCCCAATACCGAGCTCCAAACCCTCATGCGCAGGGGCAATCCTATTTGCCGAAAGGTACACAACCGCCAAGAGATCATCTGGCGTCGTGTCCATCACTGTCCTCAGCATATTACACGTAATCTCTGTGATTATAATCCTACCTGACTCCTTCGAGATGGCGTCGAGTGCCTTCGCCAAAAACATGAAAGGCACCCTCTCCCCCTCCCCCCAATAGGCCGCCCTGTTCACTTTGAAATCGGCCGCCTTTTTCTTCAATTCCTTTACACTCTCATCCGGGGTAATTGACACTTTCGGCTTCTTCGCTGCCACTGGCGCTTTATCCGTACCAGCATTAGCAGGCCCAGTTGATATTTTCAATCCATCATTCATTGGATTCTCCACATGAGCATCTCCATTTTGAGAAGAGCTCGAGTTCTTGATAGCTTCTTGTGAGGGTGGTGCTGGTGCAGAGGAATCACCGTTGTCTGGGGTCAAATTAGGGTTTAGGGGCTCCGCTGTGGTTTTGCGTTTACGGGGAGATGATTCTTTGGGCTTCGACGGAGACGGAGCGTTTTTCTTGGAAGCATTCATGAGAACATCGAATGCTGAACGGCGAGATCCCGACATTGATGCTCGTAAATTAGGGTTTGAACTTAAGAAATGCTTCGAGGATAAGGAGAAAGAAGATCGAAGGGGGGGATTTACGGTGAGCTTAAGAGATAGGGAGACGAGAAATGAGGTGTGAGACAATGACCAGAGCGAGAACATCAACGCCAGATAAATGGCGGGAAAACAGTCGGCTGAGGGGCGAATGTGGCGGGAGAGGAGGGTTCGAACAAAACGGCTTCCTCCCAATATTCTCCTCCTCTTTCTTTGCGTTTACTCACGCGACAGATCCTCTGTTCTCCACATTCCATTATTCTCCATTGTTAATTTTTTATTTAACTTTATTATGGTTTTAGTTTTTTTAGGACTAAAATATTTAATTATATTAAAAATTATATCTTCTTTGTCGGCTATAATACAAGTCATTTAAAATTTTAAAAAAATACAAATTATTCAAATATAGGATGATTTCAAATTCCAATACTGGAATGTGCATATTTTGTAATATAATTGAATATTTTTCATTAAAATAGATTACATGACAAAATTAATGTGGCTTAATATTGAGTGATATGGAAATGACGTGTGCTGACTTAACATTCTGGTGCCGAAAAATTGAAGTCACGTACTATATTTGAACAATTTTTTATAGTTTGTACATTTATTTAAAATTTCAAATAATTTGTATTATTTTTTACAAAAAGCACATAATTTGTAATATATTTGAATATTTTCCCATTCTTCGTAGCTGTGATTGAAGTTTATTTTACATGTTTGTATAATGGAATGTATTTCACTAAATTAGGCTAGGTAATAATTTTGATATTTAATTGTTAATTATTTTATTATAAAAATTAATTAGTTCATAAGTAAAATTTATAATGTTTAAAAATTTATATTTTTTTATTAACAATATATATATAT
>AYJT01100950.1:0-13504 GCA_001278415.1 Ocimum tenuiflorum
CGTCGAAAGGGGCGACGCCGAGGACGTCGAATTTCGATGAGGAGATGATGAAGATGGGGAAGAAGAGGACGACGGCGACGGGGCGGAGCATGAGCGGCGAGCTCTTCAACGGGGGAATGCCGTCTTATCCGCCTCCGAATCCGATGTATTCGGGGCCGAGGAGGAAGGAGAGTGGAAGCAGTATCAGTAATAACAATAGCGGCGGCACGAATCCGAATAAGGAGCTTCACATGTTTGTTTGGAGCTCCAGCGCTTCGCCTGTGTCGGAAGCCAATATGAGAAATGCTGTCAACAAAGCTGCTTCATCTGATTTCGCCAACATCGACGCGGCTAAAGCTGTATTCAACCAAGAATATGCTGCTCCATCTAGAGGTGAGGAGTTTAAATCTTAACCAGTTTAATTTCTCATACTGCTAATTTTTGAGGATTTTTTTCAGCTGAAAATGGAAGCCCGGCCCGGAAAATGAACGGAGATAAAGAGATAGAAATGGAGGATGCAGCCAAGTTTCCACCAAATGCATCTCCCTATTCATGCCAGAAGAAGTTGGATATGGAAGAAGGCGAAGTGGTGCCGAAGAAAACGCAGATGCCTCCAGCAAGCGTGATGACTAGACTAATTCTGATCATGGTTTGGAGAAAACTAATCAGAAATCCAAATACTTATGCAAGTCTTTTTGGCCTTATTTGGTCTCTAGTATCGTTCAGGTATCCGAAAATCCTCCATTATTTTCTTCGTTTCTCTAATCACAAGATGGAGAAACTAAGTTTTACAATTAACTGCAGGTGGAACATTGAGATGCCATCAATTGTGAAAGGTTCAATATCGATACTGTCTGATGCAGGTCTAGGCATGGCAATGTTCAGTCTAGGTAATTAATTAATTAATTATTTTTCTAAAAATATCTTTACATTTTACAAAGTTGAATTATTTCTGTAGGTCTATTCATGGCTTTGCAACCGAAGATGATAGCTTGTGGGAAATCGGTAGCCACATTTTCAATGGTTGTTAGGTTCTTAACCGGGCCGGCGGTTATTGCTGCGACTTCCATAGCAATCGGCCTCCGCGGAGTTCTTTTGCACGTAGCAATTGTTCAGGTTGTAAATCTTGAATGTTGAATCCAAAATAGTAACTAAACTAATATCATTGATATCTGTTGGCAACTGCAGGCTGCACTTCCACAGGGAATTGTGCCATTTGTTTTTGCTAAAGAATACAATGTGCATCCTGACATACTTAGCACTGGGTAAGTTTTTCACACACATTTACACCTATCAAAACAAAATAGATGATAATCCAGTTGGATCTGGTGCTGCAGGGTTATTTTCGGAATGCTGATAGCTTTCCCCATAACAATTCTTTACTATGTGCTTCTGGGGCTGTGAGGTTTTGTTTGGCAGAACAGACTAATTGTTTGGCTTGATGAATCCAAGAATAAGGGATAAATTAATCCAAGATGATGGACTAAACTGCAGATGCATGCAGGCAAGGATATTAATTATCCTCCATTGGAGTCAGTGTACAACTTGGAAATCATGTGCCCTCTTCTTCCCTAGCTTATTATACAACCTTTTTTTTTAATTTCAATATTCCTTAGATTGTTAATTTTCGTAATTTTTTTTTGTTTTAGAAAGATGTTAGTAAAATTTCTAGAGGAGGTTTCATGAAAATTAAATACCAGTTTTTTTAATTTTTAATTTCTCAATGATGCATGTATTATCTTATATATTAGCTATATATATTTCGTGCAAGTTTGTAATCTTTTTAAGATTTTTTTTATTTTTAATTGTTTAAATTTACTATCCCGCATGTTGGATTAAGGATCTAGTTAAATTTACTTAGGTAGACAATAATATCTAATTTCTGACAGATATGCTAAAGGAACGCTTTGTATTATCCCTACATTTCACTTACTATATTGAAGACAAGATCTTGTTAAGCGGAAGTCAAACAAGAAAAATTGAGTTGAATATTTGGTTTGATTGGTTTAATTGGAGATGTCTATATGATTTTGCTTTAATTATCACAATTTTCTATATCTGACACATTTAATCATCAATGACGCTGAATTAACCCTTGATGCATGTGGATGATTTTTATACGAATATATATTAATATAATCCACAAGATATTAATTGTAGTTGGGGAAAGATAATGCCTCATTTCAAGGCACTCTTCCAACAGATAGTCCATATATAATTAATTGAATTTTGCTGCAAAACCCAGCATCTTATAAACTATAAAAATGGTTGCAGCATGTGAGTCATTCTCCAGTTAGGGGGCAAAGAAACATTTGGCCATTTGATTTTTCGTTTTTTTCATCGATCTAGCATGTTGTAAGTATATGTGTTTTAAATATTGTGAAAAATGTACTACTTTTGATTCTTCCCACCAAAATATCTCTCTTTATTATTTAATAATAATATATTTGCTCAGTATAATGTCCTGTGCATGCTAGACAATGTTGCATATAACTTGTATTTTGAGAGTATATTAGTTTGTACCTTTAGGTAGACTCAATAAGATCGAGGTCATTTTAAAAGATTGTTTAATAATCAAAAGTATCTACATTAATAATCATGATTTAAAGTGTCTTTTTTTTTTTTGAAAAATAAAATTAAACCTTACCTATTCCATAAATGAAAAGTATGAGCAGAAGGCTCTTGGAGAAAAGTCATACTGAATTATCTAAAAGGTCTTATCATCGGGGGGTGTATGTACACTAGGGCTAAAGGAATCTGCCAACCCCACGATGAGTTGAAATTTTTTTTATTAGTGTGGTATTTGTTCATGAATTTTATGTGACAATCATGGTGATAATTATGCTATTTGAGCCCCCATGATAGATTAAAAATCCCTTCAGTGTAGTATTTAATCCGAAGCTCCTATGACACTCAACTTCTACATTTGACGTTGTTATTGTATTAGATGAATCTATAATCTTATTATATTGTTTTTCAGATCTCTAGTTATTAAGATGAATCCTCATTAATGGAGTCATGAACCTAGCAAGACCCAGTTCAACCTCAAGTTACTCTGTCAAGTTCGAATTTTTCAAACTCAAACTCAACTCTATATTAAGTCCATCGAGCTCGATTGATTCATCTCATTTAATTTTTTTTATTTTTAATAAGAAACCTAAATTGTTTGTATAGTATGTGTAAAGAGAAGGAATGCAAATAAATTTAAAAATGGGAAATAAGAGAGTATGAGTCTTAGATTTGAAAAGGCTACGATTAAGATTTTTCATTTAAATATTTTATGTTTTTTAATTTTATAAATTATGCTCCAAAAACATGATGATTTTTACGCATAACAAATGTAATTAAAAGAAGTATGAAATACTGAACCAAAAAAATATAAATTCATATTTCTCATTTTCAGATAATTCTTAAAAGATCCATTCACTGCGTGTAGATATCTAATTAAATAAATAAGAACGTAAATTATATTAAGTCCGTTAAGGCTTGTGATTATCGAATCGAACACTTTGAAACTCAAGCTTGGCTCAACACACACCAAGTTAAGTTTAAATTTATTTCGAATTTAATCCCATATAACTTGCAAGTTAGCTTGACTCATATGCATCCTCAATCCTCATGAACAACTCAAATAATTTTGAAAGTTAAAGATAGTATTTATTAGGTTGAGTATTTAACATCATGAGAAAAGGTGCTTTCCCACTTAAAATCTCAATCGTGCATGAGGAGAAAAATACACAAACATGTATAATCAGGAAGATAAAGAATGAAATTGAAAAAAAAGGAAGATAAAGAATGAACACATTCCACGACGGACTCAAATTAATAAATAAAATGATAATAAACAAATCAGTAGTGGGGCGCGTAGAGTGGCTCTTTTTTTATAACTTAGCATGCAATATTTAAATTAAACCTAATCCCAAATATCTCTGATATAATTCATATTTATGATCTTTTAGATAGAGGCAAGATGGTTTAATCACATACACTCCAAGGTTGAAACAAAGTAGAGTGAGTTGATATTTTGTAACGAGGATTTCACAGTGGCAGCGAAAATCAGTATGTACATGCCAACGAGGGCAATGGCGGCTCCACAAATCCGGATTTGAATCATAATACAAAGAAAAATTAAACAAGTCTTCAACTGTGCATCATAGAATAACGTGGCTAGTTGCATTATTAGGAATTAAACTGAAAAGATTTAAGTTTACACTCACAGATATGAGACATCATATCATGTTGTAGACTTGGTCCCATCACAATCATCTACATAGCTAAACCAAACATAATTCCCATATGGATCATGCACATGTCACGGACCACCAAACATCGAACGAATACCCAAGAAAATGGCAGGCGTGATGCACAGGGATGCATGCAGAGTGTACTCTGATGAAACAAAGGATATCATTATATGAGAAAATGTCGAAAAAGTATCGAGCACGAACATAAAAAATAACTATTGTGTGCTAATGACATTCCCCTGATGAGCCTAAAACAGTCTTTGTCCCTAAAAGCCTCGAACATGCATGAGATCGACATGTTTCGAGCGGGTAAAACGAGATCCACAGGACGAGCCCGTCACAATTTGGTATCAAAGCTGACCCTTGGACGTGGTTGCCTAGAATAGGATGGGCAGAGAATAGTTGTTTTCGAGGGACTGGTACTGGACAGTGATCCTCAAAGTCTCGATCGGAGCTGGTGAATGGAGATGAAAGCTCTAAGGGAAAATATCGAGAGAGTTCCATGGGTGGCGTACTCGCTGGTGCCGAGTGGTAAGAGAATCCTCGTTGAGCAAGGGTGTGCACTACGTACGAGATGTGTATGGGATATTGAATACCAATGGAGGAGGATGCCATCGGGCAACAAACATTGAGTGAATGTCCCGGGATATGGCACACCGTCATGCATGAGGAGCGTACTCTGATGAAATGAAGGATACAACTTGTGGGAATGTATCGAGAAGGTATTGAGCATGTAGGTAGCCAAGCATCAAAGACGGCAACAGTTTAGATGCAGATGTCATTGCCCTAATGAACCCTGGGCGAGAACAACCGTTGTCCCTATAAAATCTCAAAGAGCCGGTATGAGATGACATGCGTCAAGTTAAAAAATGAGACCCGAAAGATGAGCCCATGACAGATGTATGCTACTACTCCTCGCAACAGAAAGAAACAATAGAAAACGTAGGTCTGGTGGATCCAGGAAGCAGACATTATTACTAGTTAACTCAATAGTAAAGGAAGCTGGTCACCAGCAGCTAAATCAGTGTCATAGTATAACCTAGCTTGCTTCCGCAACCACAATAAACTTAATTACAATTGCCTCATAAATAGTGACCTTTTGCCTCCAAATTCTTTTCCTGAACAGAATAAACTTGGCCAACAAGCCATTTGATAGAATCCGAGCGATACTAGAGAAATACCTGTGCGGTAGTTTAGAACAAACTATAACTGTGAATAGACAAGCTAAAATATTACATGTAGTAATATTTATATACCAAGCTAGAGACAGCAAAGAGGAAAATTTTGTTGACTTTGGGGGAGAATTGATGGTGTTTTCAGATGTCATTATCAACCAACTACATACATAGTGTATAAATGTTAGGAAAATAGGATAATTAAATCCAGATTTGACAATTACTTGATAAAACAAAAAACATCAAATTTTGTTTATCAACATAGGAAAAGGAGGAGCAAGCTTGCTGAAACAAAAAAACAAATATTAACTGGCCTCCATTTTCTGAACATGGACGCTAGCTGATAATTCCTCAGGTAAAGTCCTATAAATTCAATAACAGCCATGTATGGTGGTAAGAAACGAGCAGACTGCAATGAGAAAAAGAATTACAATGTTAAAATATAAATTCAACGGTGATAATTTTTCACTACAGTTACTAGTGAAATCTTGCTATGGTTGGTTGCAATTAATATAAAGCTTTAGAGTGGATTGTAGCTCCCGGGTGAAACAAAATAGAAAAAGGGGTATTTGTTGGAATAAAAGGGTGAAATAGGTGGATATATTTTAATTGGGTAGAGAATTATAATTTAACTGGAGGAAAATGAAATGGATTTTGTGTGTATGTGTGGCTCGACGAGTGTGTGTGTGAAAGCAATTTAAGTGAGAGGGAGAGTGACGTGGGGTTGGGGGTAATGATGATAGCTGTAGGAGACAAGATTACAAAGGAGCAAAATATTAACACTCAAGCTTTGTTTCTCAAAATTCTTCATCTCACAAATGCAACATACCTTACATATTTATAGGATGATATGTGGGTGATGTCACCTAATCAAGGGAAGTTTCCATCTCAATCTTTTAAATTCATTTTCTAGAGTATTTAACTTTTCTAACATATTCTAGAGTTTTACGTATAATAAATTATGTAATCAAGTTTATAATTCTAACAGTATTACAGCCAGAGTCTTAGGCAGTCGCCAAATTTAAAGATAGTTGAATGGTCGAATCAATGACTCAGCGAAAACGAGATTAGAGCATTGTTGTCAGGTCCAGAGCCCAAGCAGGGAGTGTACACCGGTGCATGAGGCATGGTCAAACAGCCGCTCCCGTAAGACTTCCAAGTGAGAAAGGGGGACACGAATGAACCGACACACCAGAACAAAAGGGATTCTAGACTATACTGGAATGGGTAGTATAGTCGAAGAGAGCCTAAATGTTTCGATAGGTGCTACTCATACCAACAGGTGCATCTGCTTTTCTTGCTCTCTTTCTAGAAAAACTCGAAAGTTAAACGTACTTAATCTAAGGAAGAACTAGGATGGGTGACACCCTGGGAAGTTTTCCACGATGTGTGCGAGGGAAGACAAAGCACGCTAGAAATGACTTGTTTTGTTTGTGGGGTCAGTTGTCGGTCTGAAAGCTGGTTTAACACTGGTGGTGGTAACGTAGCCAGCCCCGGGTGAACTCCACTAGGCCCTGGGGTACGGTGCATTACAGGTGGTATCAGAGCTAAACCTCTCCAGTACAATGTGGTTCAAGGACGAACCAGGCGGAAGTTGGTGGGCATGTCAACCCCGAATAGAAGCAGAGAGTGTACGCCACTGCGCGAGGCATGGTCAAAGAATGGCTTCCGTAAGACTTCCAAGTGAGCAAAGGGGACAAGAATGAACCGACACACCAGAACAAGAGGAATCCTGAGACTATATTGGAATGAAACAGTATAGTCGAAGAGAACTTAAAGGATTTGATAGGTGCTACTCATACCAACAGGTGCATTTGCTTTTCTGGCTCTCATCTTAGGAAAACCCAAAAGTTAAGTGTGCTTGACCTAGAGAAGAACGAAGATGAGTAAGATCCTGAAAAGTTCCCCAGGATGTGTTCCAGTGAAGACAAAGCACGCTAGAAAGGACTTGTGTTAGTTTGCGGGGTCCGTCGTTGGTCCGATAGCCGGTTTAACACCGGTGGTAATAACATAGCCAGCCCCAAGTGAGCTCCACCAGACCTTGGAGTCGGGGCGTTACAGGTGGTATAAGAGTCGAACCGCCCCAGGTGAGCTCCACCAGACCTTGGAGTCGGGGCGTTACAGGTGGTATAAGAGTCGAACCGCCCCAGGTGAGCTCCACCAGACCTTGGAGTCGGGGCGTTACAGGTGGTATAAGAGTCGAACCTCTCCTAGTATGGTGTGGTTCCGGGACGAACCAGGAGAAAGCTGGTGGGCGACGAGTCTAAGTAGGGAGTGTACGCTAATGTGCGAGATACAGTCAAAAAGCGACTCCCGTAAGACTTCCAAGTGAGCAAGGAGGACACGAATGAACCGACACACCAGAACGAGATGGACTCTGAGACTATATTGGAATATGATAGAATAGTCGAAGAGAGCTTAAAGGATTTATATGTGCTACTCATACCAACAGATACATCTATTTTTTTGGCTTTCATTCTAGGAAAACTCGAAAGTTAAGCGTGTTTAACCTAGGAAAGAACTATGATGGGTGACATCCTGGGAAGTTTCCCACAATGCGTGCGAGGGAAGACAAAGCACGCTAGAAAGGAGTTGTGTTGGTTTGTGGGGTCAGCCATCGGTCCGGAAGCCAGTTCAACACCAGCTATGGTAACGAAGCCAGCCCCGGGTAAGTTCCACCGGGCCCTAGGTACGGGGCGTTACAATTGTAGTGCCAACCAAGCACATGAGTATAGTTGCAAATGGTTGAGGAATCGTAACCACGGAAGCAGGCCTGCTTCCTAGTTCACAAAACATAAAATAGATTGTGAATTATTAGAATGAAATGATGATACTGGGAACTAAGAAATTACATGAAAATGAATTGGTATAATGAGTTACTTTTGAACTTAAATACCATTTCTTACTATGTGCTGATGAAATGACATGGCAATACTAAATATCTTAGAGCAACATGTTCGTTGGGTACATTGTACTCAACTGTACATTTATTTCTAGTTATGCAGGTTGAACCAATGACCTGGACAAGGTGGTGTTGAGCTCTATTATAATTTATAAATAAGATACGTATGTTTCTCCATTATAATCTTTTGTTGCATAAATACTCTCATAACTTGTATTCGTTTTTGTATACTTACTTTTGTTAAACTTAAGTTGTGATGGTATTATAAAAATCTGTATGTTTATTAGAATTGTAAATTAAAGCAATAAACCCTCTTTCGTCCATACGTCTTCACTTGCCCCAGTCCTATCATGATGGGCTAACTCCTTCGAGAGTTTGGGCTTTTAATTCATAGTTATCACAAAATCTGACAAAATTTGATAGCAGAGTAAAAGAAGAAATTTATTTCAGAAGTGGAGGATTTCATTTGCATAGAAGTGATATAGTCTGATCACATTATAGTAAATCAGAAAATAGGATAATTTCAGCTTTTATGTTTTAAAAATAGTACATTTACTCGAAAAAAACTAATATCTAAAATTTTAAATAAATGTTTAAGCTACTCGTATATAGGGGATAATTTCTCAAATGGTTACTAAACTATTGTATTTGTTTAAAAAAAGATATTAAATTATAATTTGCATCACAATAAGTACTAAAATTTTGTTTTTATTCTAAATATGATAATTATCTCTTTCTCACCCTTATATAAATAGTATGTTGATACTTTTTATGATTTTAAATATTTTAGCATTTAGCACATGCCATTATTTATTTTCATTTTCTATTTTACTTTCATTTTTGCTTATAATTTAAATTTTCGTTTTATTTTAACTTTTTTAGTCTATATTTTCATATTTTGTTAGTTTAATTTATTCTTATTTATTCTAATTATTTTTTTACTTTCGTTCCCTATTTTATTTTTTCCGTGCTTTTATATTACTATTTTTATTTTATTATTAGTTAAAAAAAAATTATCGTTTTTCATTTTTTATTTTATTTTGCCTTTTCCTTTTTTTATTTTCAATTTTGTCTTTATTTTTGTTTTTCTTTTCTATATGGATTTTCTATTTCATTTTTGTTTTACCTTTATTTTCCTTTATTACCTTAAATTTTTCGTTATCATATTCATTTTATTTTTAATTTGTATTTTTTTTATTTATTGTGATTTTTTTCTTTTTTAGTTTAGCTTGAACTTTTAGGTTTCGCATTATCTTTTGTATTAACTCCTTATTTCCACTTCTTAACTTTTTTTGTTTTCAACTTTTAATTTTTTCATTTATAAATATTTTATTTTTATCAGAATTTTTTGTTTTCTTTTTTTTTTAATTTGGAATATTTAAAGTTGTGAGAAAGAACGTAATTTTTTTTTTAAGGGTAAACAAGAGATAAGTAATATATTTGGAAGAAAAATAGAAGTTTAGTACCTATTCTGATACAACAGTTTAGTATCTTTTTTTATATAAAATAAATAGTTTAGTGACCTTTTGAGAAATTAATCCTCAAATATAGGATAACTTCTGTTCTGGGCCAAAATATTCGTCAAGCCTCAATCGTTGATCACAAGCCTAGAACACAAGCTTAATAACCTTTTTCTCAAACTCAGATCAATCTTCGCGGAACTCGAACACTCCAGAGAGCTCGAAGGCCAAGTTCGAGGAATTTAGCACGAGCACTGCCACTCGAAGCCTCTCGGAGTTCGAGCTCGAGATCTCAAGCCCGTGTGCCAGAAGCCTCTGGAAACATTACTTTGCTGACTCAACAGAGGGTAGAACGCATGACTCCAACGGATTGCCGATTGCCCCCTGGGTTATTTGCATACTTAGTCCTTAGACCAGGAAATTTTGAGATTCAATCAATGTTACATATATATAGCTCAATCACACCCTACACACACACCTTTTTTGTCATTTTCACAAAATGTCTGGTCATCTTCTCCAATGAACTCGACATCGGAACAACTCGAATCCTTGTATTCTCACTCGAAGTCAAATGTAAAATAATAGTCCGTCTATTCTGAGGGACGTAAAACCTTTCTGAAAGTCGTAGTGTCCGATTTACTTTCTTGTTTAGAGCTTAGATCATTCAAACAATAAAAATAAACCTCAACAATTTGGTGCCCACTGTGGGACTCTGCACTTTGGATAACGTATTCTAGAACAAGCACTTCATGATCATCAATTCAAACCTTATGGCGTCGGGAGATCTAATGGAAGATCTGGGCTATCAATGAGGATGTCGAAAGGTTACTGAAAATCAAAGCATTCCGGGAGGTGAAATACTTAGATTGGCTTTCAAACGTAGTAGTGGTGAAGAAGAAGAACGGAAAGAACCGCGTATGCACATATTACATGAACTTGAACAAAGCATGCCCGAAAGATCCATTTCCTTACATTAATAGGCTCGTCAACGTAAATGCCGGACACGGGATGATGTCATTTATGGACGTGTTCTCGAGTTATAATCAAGTTATGATGGATGAGGCTGACCAAGAGAAAACAACCTTCATGACGAACCGAGGAATATGCTTTTATCGAGGCATGCCCTTTGGACTAAAAAATATGGGTTCGATTTACCAGCGCCTTGTCAACAAAATGTTTGAAAAACAGATTGAGAGGAGCATGGAGGTTCACGTCGATGACATGCTTGTGAAATTGATCGAGCCAGAGGACCATCTTACCCATCTCGAAGAAACTTTCAGAATCATGGATGCATACAATATGAAGCTCAACCCCACAAAGTGCATCTTCGGGGTCACGTTCAGTAAATTATTAGGTTACCACATGACTCGGAGAGGAATCGAGGCCGATCTTCTGAAAATCAAGGTCATCCAAAACCTTAAAGCTCCTACTAGCCGAAAGAAGTACAACGCGTAACAGTGAGGCTCGCGGCCCTTAGCCGCTTCGTGGTAAAATATTCAGAAAAAACTCAACCCTTCTTCGACACCCTATTAAGGTTGTTACATTCTTCTCACTTCGATCGCTGCTCGCAAAGCCGAACTTAACTGGAAGAATGATGAAGTGGGCAGTGGATTTAAGCGGATTTGGTAGTCAACTCTTCGGCGAGCGAGGGGCCACCTCCTGCCTGGGCGATGCATTCGTTGAGGCAGTGTATCGTAAGATCAAAAGGTTGCACCTTGAGTACGAGGTCAAATTTATCCTTTAGCCTGACGCTCTCGATAATTCTGGCAAGGGTCTAGACTTGAATGCGGCTGCTCTTGAAGCCATCCCCTCAAAGGACAATGGCGAGGCTTCCCCAACCAGTGACCCGCCGGGCCCCGTGTGACAACAGTGTTTTTCTTTTTTCAATTGCAAAACAATTTATGTAATTAACATGTTTATGCTACTTACCATGCCTTCTCTCTCCCCGTTCTTATTTATTCTATGCATGTATCTATTGTTCGTCACATGTTACTTATTAGCTTATGCTAAAATATTCATCAAGTCTCAATCGTTGATCACGAACCTAGAACACAAGTTTCGTGGTCTTTCTCTCGAACTCAGACCTAGCTTCGTGGAACTCGAACCCTTCAGAGAGCTCAAAGGCTAAGGTTGAGGAATTTAGCACGAGTGTTGCCTTTTGAAGCCTCTCAGAGTTCGAGCTCGAGATCTCAAGCACGTGCAACCCATGCACCAGAATACTCTGGAAAGATTTTTTTGCTGACTCAGCAGAGAGTAGAATACGTGACTCCAATGGATTGCATATTGCCCCCTGGGTTATTTGTATACTTAGTCCCTAAACTAGGAAATATTAAGATTCAATCAATATAACAATATAAATAGCTCGATCACACCTTACACATACACCTTTTTTAACATTTTCACACAATGTCTGGTCATCTTCTCCAGTGAACTTGACACCGGAACAACTCGAATTCTTGTATTCTCACTCAAAATCAAATATAAAATACCAGCCCATTCGTTTCGGGGGATGTAAAACCTTCCTGGAAGTCGTGGTGTTTGATTTACTTTCCAGTTTAGAGCCTAGATCATTCAAACGATCAAAAAACGAACCTCTACAACTTCATCTTTCATACACGAAAAGTTGAGTCGACATGTCGTTTTTTTACGTCATAGTAGTGGTGATTGGTGAATGTATATTCTTCTTATAAATTTATAAAAGTGGTGAATCAACTCAGTTTTTTATGCCAAAAAAATAAAGTCGTCTTATACTTGAATAATTTTGAATAAATAGTGTGTTTATTTATATCATATTTCAAATAATTTGTATTATTATTGCAAAAAATGATATAATTTAGAATATAATTGAATACTTTATTGTTCTATTGAAAAAATGTCATAATTTAGAATGTAATGAAAAAATGTAGTCTAATTACCTATTCTATTTAGTTCATAGACTATTGTAAATTTGTAAATGTATTCATACGAAAATAATCAATATATAACGAACATTAATAAACAGTATTTCATCAATAAAACATAAACTATATATAGTCAATGAAAAGTATTTTCATTAGAGTGTTGCTAATAACTATAGGTTTGCCGACAGAAAGAGTTGGTGTCAGGCGTCATCAAGGGACAATACGAATCAAGGTGTAGCTAGATAAGTCGATCTATACATTTAATTTAGCTTTGCACTCTCAGATAATAAGTAAGTTGATCAAATTGTTGTTATTTTATACATATAAATGATATATATTCTACATTTAAGAAATAAAAAACTGTGTGTCATATTCTGTGATCGACAGCGCCTAACCGTTACCGAGAGGATCTGAAAGACATATGCTAAGAAAGAAACTATAATAAACATTAAAATTTTACTAAATGTTATCATTGGTGTAGGTTTTGTAATTGACATATATATATGTCATTTAACACGTAAACAAGTTGGGAAACCTATAAGTATATCTTAAAAATAACATACTTTGCTTTATCTATCAAATTATAATAAAGCAATCCCGTTACCGTTCCCGCCTAAATGATAAAAGCGAAAACTGCCCACTACTACAACTAGACAGTCCACTAAGTCTAGAAGCTCGACCCACGAACCTCGAACCACAAACCTCGACCTTCGAACCATACGTTCGACCCTCGAACTTGACCTCGACCCCCAGACTGACCTGGACCCTTCACTGGAACCCTCGATCCAAACCACTGATCTGACCTCCAGAACTGATCCTCAACAACGAACCATACTACTCCCGT
>AYJT01100956.1:0-13974 GCA_001278415.1 Ocimum tenuiflorum
GTATATACAGCTTCCAAGAGTCATAATAGTACTTCTTGAGCTTCTTGATGAGTAGTAGTTCTATGTTGGCTTTCTACTTCCATCAGTCCTAGTCTAGCAAGCTCCCGACGAAAAAAACGAGCATAACGATCGCCTACCACATTGTATACCCCAAATCTGAAGGATTATTAGACAAGAAAAATGCAGATGAGAGGATATACAAACTTCTTCATGCCTCTGACTTTGGATGTGATTCCGAGCTCAAGATCGTGCCTTCGCCATCTGTTGAAGATAGAGGTAGCTTGCATCGCGGGCTCATCTTCTTCACTTCATCGCTAGAGTAGATGCAAATCTTTTTGGCCATCTTACAGAATTCCCTGAAAAAGAGAGCAATTTTATGTTGTAATTGTGATTATGAAAGACTAATGATGATTTTGCAAGAGATTTGGACTGCTTACTGCCAAGGGTCGTCGCCCACGAGCATCATGTCTCCCTCGTTGTCGGTGTAAACGACTTCCCATTTGTTTCGAGGGCGAAGCTCTCCCTTAATATCGAACATATTTTCCAGTTCCGCAATGAGATCGTCGTAGCCTCTGAAAGAGGACAAGTCCATGCCGCGTCCAACAGCAATCCCTTGCATTTGAACCTAATTGAAGACGTCGAAACCTTCAAAGTTAAAACGATTAAAACGCCCTTTCGGCAGTTTATTGAAAAAGAAGTTACCTTGATCCGAGTTCTTGAAGACGGCACGAAACTCTGCTTCCCTTCATTAGCGGGGGCCTCCATTTGAACATCCTTTCTTTCTTTTCCATCAGTTTCGGACATCTTAGGCGGCGATTCCTTCTCCGCTTGATTGATTTTGTTTGAGCTGTTTCTCAAATCAAACCCGAATAATCGGCATGCCGACGCAGTTTCTGACTTTCTTATAGGGTCTAGACAGTTGCTTGCCCTTGATGAGACAGGAGAGTGATAATTAGGTAGCACGGATTGCAACAACACATTTTTATTGTCGTCTTCTCGAAACAAGCTTAGCGAACCATTCGATACAGACGGCCACACTCCAATAGGATGCTTAGGAGGCCAGAAAACTTGTGTTTCGCCGCTTTGGACGTCGTTAGTACTAGTCAAGTGGCTCATTTCGACGGATGTCGTTGATTTTGGATACCAGATTGGAGAAGCGGTCGATGCGGTAGTAGTTTCTACATAGCAACAAGTTCGACAAGTCAAAACATGATTCTAGCAGTACTGAATTGTGAGGAAAAAAAAAGTGTGTTGTGATGATCGATATACCGTTAAGAGGTAGATCAAGGGGTCGAGGTCTTTTGATTTTCATAGCTGGCTGTGATGCGTCGACAGAAGTCGAAGCTACAAAGGGCTCGATCTCCCACGGCGAGACTCTGTCTGGTCGCATTATAGTTGCGGGTTCGTCCCATTGTACCTGACAGACGATTACCGAGAAATTCGATCTTAATATATTTTCTTGAAGGGGCATGTTTTTAAATGTAAGCTATGATTTTGGAAAAACGGTAGTAACCTTAAGCGACCGCCATGCGGATTCAGTCCACTGAGACGAAAAGTCTTCGATGCCAACAATAGTGCCTGTGAACCTAAAACGACAAAGAACCTGTTTAGATTCAAGGTAAAGTAACAAAACGAGGAAGAAGAGAACTTAGCGAACCTTCTCTCGGGTGAATCTTCCCCCTCGAATCTCATTTTAAAACGCATGCCGACCGAAAATCCGTGTTGCATGGACTCGAGGTACTTATTCAGCCCAATGATAAATTGGCTTGTCCTGATCATAAAGTACAGGCAAAAGAAATCCATGGTTTCACAATTATGCAGCAAAAATAACTGAAATTTAAGGATAATAAAAGAAAGAATACCGTGGCTTGTAGTACACCACGAAAAGGGTTTGTGTTGTGATAGCATGCGATGCAGTCGCAAGCACACCGAGATGCATGCTTTGGCTGGAAATGACAGAAGGTGGCATCGAGCTCTGATGTCGAGCAAGGTGGCGAACCCCAACTCGTAATTCCCCATTATCGCCCCTGTGGTTCAGAGTTATGATTCAATACATTGATAGAAATAAGAGGAAAAAGACAAGAAAAATCGAAGAATAAATACCTCAAGAAAACGAAACAATCACCGGCGACCAATCTTTTTGAGGTGACAAATGTGCTCCATCCGGTTGTAAGTAAGTGTCTCCTCGGTTGACCTAACAACAAGAAATTCGGAGCTCCAACAAGGGTCAAAAGGGAAATTTGCATTCGGACTATAGCATAATACGAAAAGCTTTATCCTTCCAAGACGAAGGCATTCTAGCATTCATATTCAAAACAAGAAAACCCCAAGAAAGCAAAATGAATGTCCAAAAGCTACATTTTTACCTCTGAAAATGTGCTTGAATCGCCACTCATAACCGTGCAGATCTTTGGCCACCAAATCCTGAGTCGGAGTTGGCTGAGTCATATCCTTGAAATCAAGAATTCCACAACAAAAAGTTCATGTAATTAGCTTTAAATCTTGTTGATAAGAGTATAAAAGGTAAGAAAATTGCAGCATTTGCACTATTACAATAAATAACTCTGCATATTAGACCTTTTTCCAAAGGGTATAAAACTTCCATATAAAAAACAAGTACTCACTAATGGAGGCAAGCACTCGTTTGCGTGCTTTCGAAGAACAGAGAAACCCCCATGAGTGCTCGTATCGGACGCCGTCAAGATCTTACAAAAAGAGTGAACAGCCACCTTCGGTGGATCAGGCGGGGATGGATCCGGACTCATTGGCTCAGTTTGCTACAAGAATACGAGTGTAAGATATACGTATAACGCGTTCAACTACAAAAAATAAATTAAAACTCAAGCAGCATAATCAAGTACTTACATCTGGCTCCGGTTGTAAAGTGATCTGCGCATAAACTTCATCCGTTTCTGGCTCAGCCTACCAACCGGAACCACAAAAAAAAGGTTAAATTTCGACACCCACAAATGAAGAACAAAAAGGGACCAAAAACATACCAGTAACTGCATGTAAACAACGCGGCAGAGGATCTTCGGAGGGAGATTGAAGCGAGGGATGTGTTGATCGAGTTCCTGATTCGTCGACGCCTCTAACTGCAGATAAAACACGCTAGTAAACCAAATCGCAACTAAGAAAAAACAAAATATTCGAAGAGGGATTATGGGAGATTACTTGTTCCATGTGGCCTTGAGGAAAGTAGTAAACTCTCTCTCTCATACAAGGAACATCCACCAAAGGCCCTGCACATGCCTTCCATAGTTCCGTGTACAGATCATCACCTCCCACACCTACCAAAGATCAATCAATTCAACCAATAATTGACAAAAAAAGGGAATGTCCAAAAATCCCTAATTGCCTAGAAAGCTAGTAATCAAAGCACAAAGATCCCTTTCTTAAGTTAATGGTTCCTTAAATGTCAAGAATATAGAGCACTTTCCACAAACAAACATCCCAGTTAAAGATTTTTGCTTCTTCAAGATTCTTGTTTCTTATACAGCAAAACCCAAAGGCTAAATATATATGCATGAAGATGGGAATTAAATGAAACAACAACAAAAAAAGAAAGCAATTTGCACCCAAAAAAAAAAATTTCTCAAGTCCCAAATTCTCTGGTAACCAAACAGAGGCAGCATATGAAAAGAGAAAATTGACGGAAACCAAAACCAAAACAAGAATCAATATCATGCTAACTTTGCCTTATATAAACACAAAATTTCAACTTTTTCTGGTGCCAAAACATTCCAAGGAGGGGAAAAAACTAAAATTCCAAAAACCCAAAAAAGATGAAACATTTCCCCTCACCTCTTTCATGAGAGCCTCCTCCAACAAGCCCATCAGCATGCGCCATTCAAAGCTCACAGAAACAGAGCAGAAGCCACCAAAAATAGAAAATTGGAAGGAAATAGAGAAAAGGGTCTCTCAAACTCCAACTAGTAGGTCTATATAACCAGAGATCAATAAATAAAAATAAAATCTTGATGCTTCAAGAATAGGAGAAAGAAAGCAAGCAGAAAAACCTTCCTCTCCCACACTTCAACCAAACACCATCATCATCAATATTTGAAGCAAAAAACTCACCCTTTATTGCACATCCTCACAAACAAAAAGCCCACTTAATCAACCTCTCTTCAATGCATCCATATCTCTCTCCCTCCCTCTCTCTCTCTCTCTCCCCTTAAATGTGTGTACAGGCCTGTCTAACAGCTTTAGAAGGGTGTAACAAATGCTGTGTATTTTTGTGTGTAATGGATGCAGGAATTCAGCTCATTTTCTCTCACTTTTCAGTTACAAAACCGCTCTTTGCTTTTGTCTCTTCGGTAACCAATACCACAAGCCTTTTCTTTTTTTTCCCTCAGCATTTACTTCATAAAAATCCCCCCTTTTTTATTTTTTACTACCTCCTCTGCCTGAATCAAACGTTACCAAAGCCCAAAATCCCCCCGTTTTCTCTCTCCCTCTCTCTCTATATACATGATAAAAATTTTCACCATTCCCACTTCTTTATTGCGGCAATTTTCGGACAATAAATGGTTTTCTTGCACTTTATTGGCACCCTTTCCTTGAGTTAAATTCTTAACCCGGGTTGACTGGTGCATGATTAATCATGCTTTTTATTTTTCTTGTAGTTATAATAATAATGTAATAAAAAGGGTTGAGAAAAAGCATGATAACATATGGGAATCTACATTAAAATACGGCGTACATGAATAAAATACAGCCACTAACACGTTATTGGTAATAAATAATACTCACAATATGTAGCCTGGTTTTTTTACTTTTTTTCTTTTTTGGCTCTGTTTGAGCTTCAGATTTTCTAAGTTGTAAAGAATCCCAGAAAAAGTTTCTCTCTTTTTTGCTTTAAAAGGGAATCTGTAGAAATATATACAGTGGAAAATACACGGGCGTGTATTTTTCTCATTTTCCTATACTGTTTTCCCTCTACCACATGTTCTTTTTTTTGTTTTTTCCTCTTTTAATTACTCTCTCTCTCCCCCAACAAACCATGGTCAATTTTGTCAATTACTTAAAAAATTAAGGCAAAAATTTGCAAAATCCTCCCTGGATCCTAAACTCAAACCCGCCTAAATAATATACACGGTCTATAGAGAGACCTCCTTGTTATTATTCTGCAATTTTATTGTATTACTACAATCTTGACAGAAGTTTAAAACAAAAAGATACGCATATGTGATGGACTAATTTTTTAGATTACGGAATGAGAGTGTGAAATTAATATGTAAACAGTTTGATGGAGTGATCAAGTAAGAAATTAGATTAAATATAGACTTCCAAAATATAAATTAGATTAGAGGATTAATTTCAGCAATTGGCGCAGCCAAATTTTTTACCTTTTGCAATTCTCATACAAATTTTAGTATAATATTTCAAATTCTCGTCGCATAAACTTTTAAAGATAGCAAATTTTAACATAATTTTTTATTATTCTTTTGCAAATTTGACGCAACAATTAGCTACTTTTACATATTCCACGTGAACTTTTCAATATTGAAAACTTTTACATAATCTATCAATATTTTACAGATTTAACGTTCAATTTGTTTTACAGCGAAATCATTTAACACATTAAATTATAATACGTTAACTAACTATCCACGTGTGTTGCGTTGAATTTTACATTATTTTCTCTTGCATCAAATTGACACATTGGGCATGTAATCTCTAATACATCTGATTGTAAATATATTTACGACTAAAATTATCATCGAGTCTCATATTTGTAAGATTGTAACTAGTTTTATAAATGATTATGTTGTTCTTTTAGATGTTAATATTTGATAAACACGAACATTGTTTAAAATCATAATTGACACTTAATCAATTAGTTTAAGATAGATCACACACATTTTGTTGGAATTCTTCGTTCATGTTAAATTTACAACTTTTGAAAGTTGTCCATTTGTGTAAAAATAAATTTAACAATTGAACTTTTTTATTTTATTTATTGGCGTTCATCCATTTTTGCAAAAATAACTTAGTATTCTTAATTCATATTGTTTCATTTTATCAATAATTAAAATCAGATTATTAATGGCTATGATTCCTCCCCATAGAAGTGAAGGATAATCATCATACGTCATAACGACAATAAAGATAATATATTATCTTATTGAATGATAAATATACGGCAATTTTTATTGATTTCGGAAGGTAGAAAAGTTATCTAGAGATGAATATTATTGTTGGCAACATGAAACTAATGAATAAATTGCGGCTTTAGCAAACTTTATAGGTGTTTATTGCAAAAATAACTTAGTACTTTTAATTCATATCGTTTCATTTTGTCAATAAAATCAGAAAAATAATCGCTATGATTCCTCCTTTTTTGGAACTTTAGTATAATATTAAACAAATTTACGTTGATATCCCCATATAAGCTCGAACTCTTAACCTTTAAGATCATGGAAAAGGTGATTGTCACTGCATCCTAAAGTGATAGACAACTATGATTCCTCTTCATGGAAGTGAAGGATAACCATCATATGTAATAACGACAATACAGATAATACACTATTGAATGATATATATATATATATACACGGCAAATTTCATTGATTTCGGAAGGTAGAAAAGTTAGATAGATGTGAGCTTTATCGTCGACCAAATGAAACAGTAACGAATAAACATCAGGAATAAGGTGTGTAGTCAAATGTGAACTATTTTCTAGTGAATGAATTTGTGAACTCATCATTTTTTAGCGTGTATTGAACATTTTTTGTATTATGATGGGCATTTCCTATTTTGTGTGCATTTTTTGTAGTTGGCATATTTATATAATAAGGTATGTCCAATATAAATATATCCACCTTAATACAAGAAAATATCCAGCAAACACACAAAATGCATGAGTTCACCCACCGCGAAGAGTTCACACCTTAGGAATTAAATGCAATTTTCTCAATTTAAATTATTTTTTATAAAAATGAACGGATGTTAAAATCTTAAAATTAAAATTGAGTTGCCCTTTTACAAAACCCTATATTCAACAATTAATATCAATGCTATAAAAATGAGCAATTAGAACAATTTGTCTAGTGAATGCAAATAATGTTACAATAATAACACTCAACTAACGTGACCACGAAGGTGTCTCATATTTTCGTTCTACTGTTAATTAATTAAACTCAGCTTCTCTCTTTCTCTTTGTATCAAAAAAAATAACACTCAACTTACATCTCCAATTAATAACGCAACAAATGGCGATAAAACCAACACTAAATTTCCAAAAAAAAGGAAAGCAATTATATATTCTGTTAAACTTTTTAAGGTTATTGGGTTCATTATGATACTTTTTCATTTTTCTTGTATTCTCCTAAAATTCTCATTCTCTTCTATCATGATGATTTTATTTCATTTTCTTTGAGAATTTTATCGTTATGAATTGATTCTCCCTTTGCAGACAAAAAATTTGGTCATTCCCAATTGAAAAGTGCTGCCCCTTTATTAACCCTAAAATGGGCACCCAATTGCATAATTTGTTTTGACTTTTGCAGTTCTGACTTTGAAATATTTTTAGTCCTCGTTTACGCGATTCTAAATTATTACAACGCCTCTAATTTTGAAAATCCAAGAATTTCCAAAATCGGGTTGTCGATTTGCCTCATATACATATGCATATGCAATCTGAAATAGGAAAAAAAAAAAAGATGAAAAATATTTACAAGCAGATTTTTGGACCAACAAACCTCACAAAGTAAATAGTAGAATTATATCGTCCAATATATACAAAATAGATATTATTCGTAACAAAATAATCTAATAATTTGTCTATCATATCCGGTGCAGTGGTAAACACATTTTCCATGACCTTAAAGGTCAAGGGTTCGAGTTTATATGGAAACATCGAGATGGAATTTATTTAATATTGTACTTAAGTTCAAAAAATAATCTAATAATTTGGTACTTCTCATATTTTTCTTGTTTATTTCCTAATATATAAGTTATGGAACCAATAAAAAATGCTATAATATAGCGGAGTAACATTTAAAATGTATTTTGATTATCAAATGGAAAAATATTCAATAACATTACAAACGATGAGTCTTTTTTCAAATATAATACAAACTATTCAGAATATTTGAATTATCAGAAATTATTCAAATATAAGATAACTTCAATTTTTCGGCACCGAAAAGTACATAATTTGTATTATAATTGAATATTTTTCGGTTAAATAGATGATTACATAGTAAAATTAACATTACTTAATGTTGACTATTGAGTGACGTGGAAATGACGTGTGATGACTCAACATTCCGGTACCGAAAAATTGAAGTCTCGTCCTATATTTGGACACATTTTTTATAGTTTGTTCTATATTTGAATAATTTTCTATAATTTGTACATTTATTTAAAATTTTAAATAATTTGTATTATTTTTTACAAAAGGTTCATATATTTTAATATTTTTCCTTATCAAATCAATATTTTTTTTCATCGTGACGAAAGTAATCTACAATTACTATTAGAGATATGCACTAGATATAAATTCGTCTCAAAATCAGTACACTTTATTTAAGAGTAAATCCTCTTGCTTGTAAAGGCCTCTTATGAGATCATCTTCATCAGCATTTTATTTTATTTTGCTAAATGCTCTTATTTTTATAAAATTATCTTTTGAATTGTAAAGTGCTCCATTTACTAAAGTTTTTTGTCTTTAAAATATTTAACGTAATTTGATATTTTAAATACTACCCCTTCTCCCACGTTGGATCTAATATGGGCCAGAATATAATGCATTAATAAAAAAGTTATATGAAAATTATTAGGGTTTCAATAATTATTTTTTTGTAGATTATGTCACATCTATTTTCAGTTTTGGAATGGGACCCATGACACGTTATTATCATGGCTAATTAGTGACACGTGGCTTATCCAGAAAAGTGATGACGTGTCGTTACCCCACTAGCATGCCCTTGTTCCATGGAAGGACAGAAATTTTGTGCCCTGCCTTTCAAGCATAAGGTTTCTCCCTTCCCCCCTTCATTAATAATAATAATGATAATCTTGTTCAAATAATAATAATAATAATATTATTATTAATTCAACATTTTATTTGAATTAACATTCTTTTTTTTTTCTTGGACTAAAAAATATTATCTTTTTCATTGTTTTTAGTTCAATCAAAATTTAAATAATGCCGCCACATTTTTATCAAAATCTGAATTGCTTAAATTTAAATTCAATTATTTGGATTGATTTTTTATTTCTACACAATAACGAGTTTTTGTTTTGTGATGCAAGACGTTCGCTGTTATAAATGTTGGGGAGCTTTCTCTGGTATAATAAATGTTTTTGATGTCATATTTTATTTACTTATATTAAAATCGTTAAATTTCAAGCAGATAATAGTCAGACTAGTTTAAGTCAAAGTTCAATATTTAACCAAAAAAAAAAAGAGAAGAAATTGAGCCATGGTATATTTGCCTTTTCTTTTACGTTCCCATTAGAGAAATTAAATCATTATTTTATGAAAAAATTATATATAGAAAGACGTAACAATAAAGGGTTACACGAATATTCCCCAATTCAGGACGTAAGTGGTTAAAGTTTTAAAGAGCTTTGTTTGTGTTTATTAGGTTATGGGTTCAGATTTTTTTAATGAGGATATGTGGTACGATCTTTAATAATATTTTAAAGTTTTAAAGAGCTTTGTTTGTGTTTATTAGGTTATGGGTTCAGATTTTTTTAATGAGGATATGTGGTACGATCTTTAATAATATTGTATTCTAATAAAAAAAATTAATTGAATATGTAATTTTTTTCATTTTCATTTTCATTTTTTTTTTGAATGATGTAATAATTACAATGTTTTTAAATGAATTGGCATATCTCTAGATAAAAAAAAGATTTGAATTTACAATCGGTTGAACTTATAAATCATTAGGATTGATATATTTTACATATCTTTCTACTTTTCTCAACTAAAATATCATAAATATTTCACTTCGAATCCTCAGTTACACATTGTGTTACATTGTCTGAATTTTGAACATGTGTATTAGTTAAGGGAGATAAATTATGATAGAATTTTTCTTTATTTGAGGACGTGATTTATGTTCATTAATTTATCCACGAGTCCATAATTCGGACAGTGTAACACAATGTGTAATAAGGGATCGGAACCGTAAATATTTCGTCTCGTCTGGTATATTGTTTGAAATAAGGGCTCATGTGTATGGTTGATGGTTCATTATCAAATAAAATTTGAACAAAAAATAAAAATGTCTTAAGGATGATGATATATAGTATGTGCTGAATCTTTGCATCCCATGATGACTAGGCAACCAAAGCAAACCTATTTTGTGTGGTTTCCTCTCATTTTCATCTTTAATTAAAAAAATAATTATGTGTTTGCTGTTTTGTCTTATTTTATATGCAATTTCTAGCCACTTTTAGGGTTGTTTCTTCTTTTATTTTTTTATTTTTTGGGGGGTTAATGGATGTCTCCGTCGTTCTTTACAATTTTTTAACCAAAAGTGGACCATTTATGTGATATTTTTTTTATAAAATCGTACCTCTAATTATTATTATACAGTCCGGGCGGCTGAAGAAATTTTGTGAGATGGCCAATGGCTGCAATATGGAAAGGACAAAATGGTGACTAGAATTTACAATAATGTTTTTGTGGGATTAAACTTTATTAAAGAGGAGTATCTACCGGAGTAATAATTTGATAACATCATAGACAGTTTTCATGATACTAGAATAGATATTTCGAAACTATTCAAATAAATTACACATTGTGTTATATGTATTCAGTAAAATACGGTAATTGCCATGCATCATTTTATACTTATTTGTACGTGTTTTTTGTGTGGTAGGCATTATTTTCGATGAATTCATACTCGCAATACTTAGAAACTTATATATTCAAATGTTATAGCATGTTTCTAAGATTTATAATTAGAGATGCAATTGTTCTTTCTTTAAGATAAACAAACGCCAACTCTCTTGTGATCAGTTGAAAAATATAATATTGGTAAATTGTCTTGATAACTCCTCTCCCACGTATTTATTAGTAGTGTATGTTAATTTTATATTTTTTTAAATTACTTTTTTGGGTATTACCAGGGGCGTTGCTAGAGTATGGTGAATCGAAAATTTCTTTAGTAGAGGTATTTAATCGAAAATCCTATGTGAGTAATAGTTATGTTATTTCAAGTCCCACAACAAATTAAAAATATGCCCAATAAATAACATTCAATTCGGAGCCCCCACGATGTTTAACTTCTATTTCCGCCAATCGGGTCTGGGTATTAGGCAACAGTAATGGGTGATAATTGAAAGCGTTTGTTATTTAAAGGGTATATAATACTTTATAAAGTGTTGGTGTGACCAATCTTTTGGAGGAGACAAGTTAGAATGCAGAAATTATTTAAAAAATAATGGGCGCACGGATGAGAATAATGTTAGGGGTAATAAAGAAATAAGTAATAATGATGTGGAATCCAAATCATAGTCTTCACCTCCTTATATTATGCTAAAATGTTTCACTAACCTTAGACAAGGAAACAACTCTATCAACTCAACAAACCCTCACCCTTCTTCATTATAACATCATCACCCCTCTTTCCTTCGAAAACTCTCAATTCACATAAACTTATTTTTAAAAAAAAAAAGAAAAGAAAAGAAATTTGTAAATTGGGATACATTGGTAATCATCAGGATGCCGATGAGCCGAGTCGAGTTGAGTTAAGCTGTATCTTAATTTTTCACATATTATTTTAACTTAAATAGAGTTAAATCTAATCAGAGTGTAAAAATTACGTATATAATATAGGTAAGTGAGTAACAGGTTAAAAGGTAAAAACATATGTCCAGATTAAGCTTGTTAAAGGCTCGCATCTCTTGTTTCGGCTTATATCACATTGATTTTGTGTTTTTTTAGCTGATACTAAATAGTTCGAGTTGTCTATGCTCATTATGCCTCTTATTCCAGGATTTTTTCGTTGGGGGAGATTAACAAGATTCAATCATAACAAACATGCTTGAAAAGTTCTTATAATCGACTTTCATCTGAACTCATGATCTTCGCTCATAAAATCGTGGATCAACCAACTAAAAGTTATATGCCGAATCTAAAATAATAAAATTGACTGTGATTAATTTTATGAGCAAGGATCAAATTATTGAAATTGAATTAAGTTAAAACAACACATGCTAAAATCCTTTTAGAAGAATAAAAATGGGAAAAGAGAGAGGGGTGTTCAAAGACCCAACTTTAGTATACCTTACTACAAAGAAGGGATATGATTCCCACTTTGCATCTTGTTCTAATTAAGCAACCATATTGACCTCTTGCAAAGATTAATATTCTCACAAATTACTATATCTTAATTTGCATGATAAGATCTTGATAATTAATCCCACTACCAAATTCTATTAAAAATAAAAATGACTGGCCTAAGATATTACATTATTTATGCTGCCCAACTAAAGAGCCGTCAAGAAGTAAATAAATTCTTCATGGGTTCAAATTATGATATCTTGACTATTTTTTACTTATTGGGAATGTGAGTTATGGGCAATTATAGCATGATTATATGATTGACAATTTAGAAGTAAAAATGGAGAGTTAGTGAGACAAACCACCCACATTGAGATTTGGATTTTTATTTGGTTGGAGCCTTGGGTCTAAAATAAAGAGAATAAATTATTCTTGTTTAAAGTTAATGATAATTAATTGGGGGTTGCAAATAACTCTTTCGTCCTCCCAAAGGTCTCTTAATTACAGGATTATTAACTTGATTAAAGTTGAAGCAATCTTATCGAAGATTCTTTATCTTTGAACTGTAGATTCCATTTGGATTAATAGATTTTATACCACTAATTTGTCAAATTTGTGAGTGGGAATTGAAGAAAATTCCCCATTTGGCCCTAGCCCTAGATCCGATTATGTATTCTTTTGGATTCCAATTCTCCAATACCAATTTGTTAAATAAAAGTAGGATTTGAATCATCTATTATAAAATCATGTTTCGTCTTTTACAGTAGTATTGATTAATGATCTATGTAAATTTATTAATTCAGAAATTGGAAATTTTACAAAACTTTCATTTTCTTTTTAATAAAGTGGGATGTTTTGCACGTGTCATTCATCTCTATTTGAAATATAAATAAAACACGATTTTGTAATGGATGATCGGAAATGATAAAAGTATGATTATCTTGTGAGAATCTTCTTCGTTCCAAATTTATCATCTATTTACCTTTTGTGGGTTTCATTGTGAAAAATCATTGCCCAGCATGTCTTTTGCTAAATAATATTTTATTTGTGGGTTAAGGACATAATTAATATTTAATAATGGTGGCAATAGGTTCAAATTTTATGTTTTGCCGACGTGTAAGTCGAGTCATCTCCCTAGCATATATACAGTGATTATTAATATCAACAAAAACATTCCCCAAAAATACTTTTTATTCTATGCTAATATGATACTACTTACATTATTTGTGACAAGAGAAAGTTATTGTTCTTGATATTCGGGTAATTTCATGTTTATTAACAATACCAATAGACCATGTAAGAGGAGCAAAATTTCCGAAAGACTATCATTATTCGTAAACGGCTCTCAATTCAGAAAGCGAGTCGTTACAAATTGTATAAATGTATCCCATGACATGGTGAAGAATTTCCGTTTCTTCTAAGTACATGTTTCATGTCAAGAATGACATGAGATCATCTACTTCCACTTTCTACTACATTCTCTACTCTACTATCAAAAATTTTTAGATTTTTATTTAATATTTTTGTTATAGACTTGTTGTACCGTATGATGCCCGAGCACCCAATAGCCATCTAGCTTGAATAGTGACTAAATTTGTTCATTTTCAAGAAACAGTAATGAAAATCAGAGCAAAACTTTTTCATATCATCAATCAACTTTTCACCTAAATTAAACACATACATACATATATATGTATACATAACTATCATATTATGAAATATTA
>AYJT01100972.1:0-11645 GCA_001278415.1 Ocimum tenuiflorum
GCAAGTGTACTCAAATTGATAATTTGTGATGTATATTTGAGTATTTGGCCTTTAAAAGTAGAGACAATATGCAAATATATCCTAAAATTTCAAAAATTATGTAGATCTTTCCCAAAATTTGTAAGTTGTGTAGATCTATCTTAAATTATACTTCTGTTATCCAATTTTATCCCAACATCTAAACGGTGTTAATTTCATGTTTACGTGTAACAGGATTAATTTACGTGCTTTCGTGTTCAAATCCTCTCATGTATTCTTTTGAGAGTGTGTGAATGTGTGTGTCTGTGTGTGTTTTTCTTCCTTTTAATTTTCATAAAATATTGAGAAAAACATAAAATATAAAAAAGAATATTATTTAATGCCACCTAAACCGCCATGTGACATTTCACGTCACACATAATCACGATTTAACACCGTTTAGGCACCGGAATGAAATTGCATAATAGAAGTATACTTGAGGATAAATCTGCATAATTTACAAACTTTAGGGGAAATATGCATAATTTTTAAAAATTTTGGATAGATTTCCATATTATCCTTTAAAAGTATTAATTTCAAACATTGATTAAATATAGTTGTTGGCTGTGGATACTGGAGGGCTGCATGAAAAGGCAGAACAGAACATGCATTTAGTAGTCACTCCTCCAGATTTATATCCAGTCACGGCTCACTCTTTCTCTCTTTCTTTTCATTGAGATTTTTATTTTGATTGGAATATTTAATCATCTCAGATCAGGATGGATATTCAAATTTTATCCTCGAATTTAAAATTATTATACCTCAGGCTCAAACTCCTCAAGAATAAAATATATCTATCTATTATAAAGTGTGCATATTCTTTTAAATTATTTGTTCCCTATTTTGTCATACTCAATAATTACTTTTAGGGGATAATAATGTAATTATCTATGTATGATATTGTTAATTTACTTTTATTTATTTTAATATTATATATAATATTTGTGCTTATAAATAATGAAATTTAAATATTATCTAACACATTTTATCTTCTGATTTTTATATGATAATAATAGAATCACATCATTAATAAATTACCTTATTTATCATGAAGAATTCTGACACAAATTAAGAATTTGTTGGTATATATATTTTACAACAATACTGATAGCATGCCCGTCTACATGATCTATCAACCGATTACTCAAACTAAAATTTGACAATTTAGTCAAATAATTTACATGTGTGATAGTTAGTCTTTTTCATCAAGGATAATTGATATTTTGATTATAGATTATACAAATTTTGATTTGTATGATTCAATAAAAAAATTCCTACTTTCTCGAAAATTTAGATTTCTAAACATTTTATCAGTTATGAATTGCACAACTTGGGTTAAGATTTTAAAAATAATATAGAATTGGCATCCTTCTTAAATATTGAATTATAATGACAATAATGTAACTATATATATTCACATGAGAACACTAAAAATGATAAGAAATGAGAATAATTAAGGACTATTTGATTATTTCATCGGATGAATGATAATTTTCATTAATTGTTGACCGTTACTTAATAAGAGATTGAATTAATGTATTTTAGATTTGCAAAATAAATTATTTAGACATATAAAATAAAATATTTTTCATCAAATTTTATTTTGTCATAAATAATAGTATATTAACTTTTAACAAATTCATTGGGTACTTCTAGAGTTATTAAATAATATTTTTTAAAAGAATATTAAATATTTCATAAATACAATTTTATTTATGATGAATGCATACAAGTACGTTAGATGTTTGATCGAATGAATCCCTCAATTTTTAATTTATTAATTTAGATCAACAAATATCGTGCTATTATTATAGTAGTTTTATACAAATAAATAATTAAAATGTATAAAAGTTATATTTTTTTTATTATTTTTAAACAATGCAGGTACAACGGTGTTTGCACGTGATCCTAACTAGTAATGAAAAATGTATGCTTTATTTTTTTATTTTTTTTGAGATTGGGTGATGGATGAGAATCGTTATTATTCGTAGATTACGACTTGTTTATCGTGCATGTAGAGACTTATAATCTTACAATCTATATTACTGTTATATTCCATAGCCTTATCTTTCTACTTGCAGTATGTGTGTGTGTGTTCAATTGAATAAATTCGAAAATCATGGGTATCATACACAAATTATTTGTTTCATGCATTTTACAAGAATTTTAGTGCATTATTACAAGATTTGTGTAGATCACTACGGATTGCATTTTTTGTGCGATTAAACCTATGAAATATGAATTTTGCCTTGATGATCATAAAACTGTCTTTAATTTAGCTATTATAATAACAATTCAAGTCCAACGAGTAGAGAGCGTACGATTTTATCGTCCCATGTGTGATATATTTGGTGTGGATAAATAAATGGATAAGTCCAAATAATTATGTGGATTATTGTGGAGCAGTTAATAAATTAGTAACTGATATTTAATTAAAATATCGGTATTATTTGGGAAATATATATATTCCATGTTAGTGAGATTGAGTCATCTCTCCGGGCATAAAAAATATTCTCAAAACGTTAGTCGATATCAGAAAAACGTGAGAATAGAAAGATGCCGAGGAGAGAAATATTCGATTCAACTATTCGATTTCTACATGAACAAATGTATGTAATTCACTTGTAAGAATCATAAATTTCAAGATCCAATATGTTTTGATTATTAAGGATTTAATTGAAAACCACATAAATTAGTTATTTCTACGGAGAGGCAAAGAATTACACCTAAATAGTGGTTCCGATTGTTAGGTATGGAGGCTTGCTTATTTTCATTGGTTGAAGAATAGAGAAAAGAGGAGACAAAACGCATTTGACAGCAAACGGCATGGAAAATGACTTATTATGTGGTTGGACCGTGGTCAGGAGGCTGCCATATGAGGGGTTGGAACCACGACCGGCTTATTGGACCGCAGTTCACCGCTTTTAGCCATGTTTCGGATGGTTTCGGACCCTAATCTCTCCGCGTGCAATAATAATCTATTCTTTCTATTGATTGATCTAATTGTGGTCATTTTGGTGTAGCCGACTTCCCAGGGATAGGTTCAGTTGCAATACACGCAGAAAGCAATCTTGTAAACGTCGTCGGAGATATCCACGCCACAACTTTGTTGGACAAGGTTGCAAAATTAGGTAAATCAGTAAACTCTTACCAATGGGTTGACAGCACAATGTGAAACCTGTGTTCTCCCCTCAGTAAATCCGAGAATATGTAGAGATTTCTACTGCAAAACCCATCCAAGAAGGCGCGATATTTTCGATGAGGTGACAGCAGAGAGCTCTACCTTCTTCGGCATTTCACGGCAGCTATGGAGGAGGCTCTCACTCGTATCCAGGGCAAGAGCAACACCACTTTAGATATGGTAGGCTGCCAAGGTACCTCCCACCTCGTCCATTCAGTTTTCAGTAAATCCAAAAAAAAAAAGAAAAAAGAAATTATAGCAAATATGTTCTCAGGAGACACAAAATTCTCCTACCTCACCACTCCCAAGCTCTTTCAGCTTCAACAGAAAGATTATGTTTCAGATTCTAATTTTATTTCGTGTTCCAGTTGTTAGTTTCTTACTGCTTGTTCTACATTCCTGAACTCTGCTTTCCGTATCCATCTCACACTTTCATGCCTCACTTCTTAAGGCAATATAAAACTATTGAAGGGCACAAGAAATTACGACATAAATTGATGGGAAGTAGAAAATGCAGAGGATGTACCACAGTAATTCTAGAACATTTTATTAAGAAGGGAAGTCAGTTTCAAGGACTGGATTCCAATAGACAACAAGATTGGAATAAGACCAGAAATCAACTAAAAACATACCAGTCACTAATTGCGTGCAAACAAACATCTATTTATTTTTTCTTCAGGCAAGAACGCAGGAGCTTCACTAGCCATCCATAACCAATCCAGATCCCGCTTCAGCTCTTATTGTTGCCTCCAGTAGCCTTCAATTAAATCCAAAAATTAACAATGCTTTTTCAGTTAGAAAATAGTATAACAGTCAATGCATTTTGCACATTCAAACTCAATGATGAAGATTCCTACAATTCTTTAATCATCATGTAAAAAAGAGGAAGAGGAAGAGGAAGAAGAAAAGAAGCAATCTGAGATGTGGCATTTTTATTAAATGTGCAGATCACCAATCAAACTGAATGAGGAGGAGCGCAAGCGCTTGCAATCAATTTCCAAAAGGCTTTGTTTGAATTGGAATAAAAGGACAACTTTTTTTTTTTCCGAAGCCATAAAGAACAAGTTTTGTCAGGGGATTTTCTAGATGGATCTAATGTGGAATTGACATGTTAATCAGTATGTACCATAGGATCGATCATATTTCTAGCAAACAAATCAGGACTATGCAAAAATAACAACATAAGAAAATCTGTTCCAGTGAGTGCATATTCAACAGTATCTATCCTCCAATTTCAAAACAAATTTGAATTTGCATTACTATCTTGGAGCTAGGAATTGAGGAGTATTGGAAAAATGAAAATGGATATAGTTTTTCTTTTGGATAAGCGAAATATTGCGAAGAAATAAATTTACCTTATCGGATTTCTCTTTCTCAGCTTTCTCCAGCTCCGCCTTCTTCTTCTTCTCCAACTGTTCTCTCTCCATTTTCTTCAATCCAATCGAAACAATAAAAAAAATCAATCATTGTAATAGAAAAAATAGCTCAGTCCAACAGAAAGATTACGAGCAAAGACAAACCTGAATATAAACGGTTTCCTTGGCGCGTTCTTCGTCATTGAGGACGCGGCCTTTACTATCACTGAAGCAGCGAAGGCTGTGAGCAGATGATCGCAAATTGGCCTCCATTAGCCCACACAATCCACTGCGTAAAGCCACAGATCTCATCGCCATTCTTCTTCTTCTTCTTCTTCTTGGCTGGAAAACTGATCAGGTGGTTTCTTGCAGTCAACCTAACCCTAGCAGATGCTTCCAATCACGCACATTTTTTATTTATTTATACATACATTATATATAGTTGAGGAATTACGGATAAAATTTTGAACATTAAAATATAAAATCATTAAAGAGGCTCGTCATCTTTAACCAACTTAAAAAATGCTGCTAAAGTTTGTAATTGTAAGATCAATACCATATTGAATGCAAATTATGTACCAATATACAAAAATAATATAAATTATGAATATTATTCACATAAGTGTATATAATAATTTTAAATTATTCAAATTTATAGCCAATTTTTTCGGGCTATATATTGGGAGATGAGATGGTGTTTTGATTTTGAAGTTTTCTAAACAGATCCGTATTTCAAACACTAGAAGATATTCTAATCATAAATTTTTAAAATTTTAAAATAATTTAAATATTTATTTATGAACATTCATAGTTTGTATTGTATTACTATCCAACATGGCTCTAAATTATATTAAATTTGGTTATTTGATCCAACAAGTATATAAAATATCTCTTTTTATTTATTACACTAATTAACCATGTATTTCATTTGCAATTGTCTCTTAAAAAACAAAAGATTTATTTCATTTGCAATTATTTGTAAATTCTGGGGCTATTCTGCAAATCAACAAACCTCTTCGCGTTTCCATATTTTCATTACCTTTCATATCAGCCCTAAGCATTGCATATCCATTCTTCAATTCAGACAATTATCTTCTGCACATCGATCATTATCGCAATCGATAGCCGGATCTGATTTTATAGAAGAAATATGTATCACCCATCGAGAGGTGGAGTCCGCGGCGGTCGTGATCGTAAGCTCTCCTATTCGTTTACCTTTCCCTAATTTCTAGGTTTTTCGAGCAGGTTTTTAGTTGTAAACTACATATTCGTGGAAAAAATTTCGGTGGATTTCTTCTCTTTGTGAAACTTTGCACAATTGTTCGAAAAACCCTAGTTTTCTCACAGTTGCCAGGAAATTCCCTTTCATGTCGAGACGATGAACTTTGTTGAATATTATCGATTTATGTTATATATTTTTTGGTTCTGTTCGATATTATAAATTTGGAATATGTTTTTTTGATATCTAGCGAGTAGCCAGTACTCTTACTTATTGATTCGAGCCATTGGCTGATGGAATAGAGCTATAACCTATATATTTTGGAATGGCACTTTTACAGTATTTTTTCCATGTAGACATGGCATTAGCTTGGTTAATTTTCTGTAATTTAACTTGATTTATTAGTTGGAGGGGATAGATCGTCTAGATGTTTTTATTTTCATTACTTACATGCACCTTCGCTAGTTTGCTTATTAAGAATATAGTGAAGCAATTATTGACATTTTGTCTTTAGGGAGATAAATATGCATTTGAAATCAGCTTGGAAATTAGCAACATATAATCAATAAGGTTTTACTTTCTCACGGATGATCAAACCATAGTGCATAGACTGCAATATTACGATTTAAATAGTTTTCTCTGCATCATCTAAAATAGCACTGATGTGGTTATGAAATGAAAAAAAACATTTGTTATAGCCCTGATTTATGGTTGTGGGTGAAGAGTTTGTTATTGATATCATCCCGATATTTTCCGCTTGTTTTACAATTTCTGATGCTTTCTTCTGTTTTGATTAGAGTTAATGTTAATAATAGATGACTCAGTTTTCCTTGATATGTGCAGAATTTACCTGGGATGAGGTGAAAGTTGATAAACATCGAGAAAACTATATAGGCCACAGTATCAAGGCTCCTGTTGGAAGATGGCAGAAAGGTAAAAGTCTTGCCTGTTCCCTTCTTTGCCATCCATTTGTGCATTTCCACTTCTAAGTCCTGTTAATGATTTTCTTTCTTTCTACAAAGATCACTATCCAGACTATCATAAAGAAATGTAAGATATGGTATCATGGTGTTAATAGATTTCATCTATAGAAGTTGATTATTTAATGTAATTCTTGATTACTCCTCTCGTATTTTGACAGAAATTAGTGTAAGCACATTTACTTCATCATTTTATACTTACCTTACGATTGGAGCCTCCATTGAGTTCGATGAGTGACCCTAGAAATATAATGCATTTAACACAAGAAAAAACAATAACTTTAAGAACCTAATTTTTAGTTAGCATTCTCATAAATGCATTATAACTTTGTTGGTGTTACTGAATTGCAGATTACGAAATTGTCAATTTAGGCTTTTATCGATTTTACGAAATTTGTTGCTAATCATATATTATGAGTTCTCATTGAAGATTATGGCAGCAAGTATATACTTCACTTCAGTACTCATTAATATCTCTAGTCGTTACTGACGAAGTTGAAACTGTTCCCATTAATATTCTTCCAGGGAAAGACCTCCATTGGTACACTCGTGATAAGAAATCAGATAGTTTGAACTCAGAGGCTCTTAAAGAAGAGATTCGAAGAATCAAGGAGGAGGAAGAGCAAGCTATGCGGGAAGCTCTGGGATTAGCTCCAAAACGCTCTGGGAAATCTCATGGTAATCGGCTAGACAAACATGAATTTGCTGAACTCGTGAAGCGAGGTTCTACAGCAGAAGACTTGGGAGCTGGACATGCGGAAGCTGCTCAAGTTCAAGGTCTTGGTTTTGCAAGGTATGTCGTATTAGATTTCACTCTATGCCACTTTCCAATCCATGATAACTGAATTGCGTATTATCTTTATTGGATGGTGGAGAGTGCCTTGGTATTTCACACCACAATCCCTTCCATTTTGGCCTGAGAGTTGTCTGCCGATGTGTGAATGATATTATACTACATTCATTCTGGAGGGCATAACTGGTTTTAACCCGTCCCCAAAGATAAAACAATACGTACAAACCTAGGATAATATTGTAATTATATTTGCTTGATGAGATTTTGTAAAATCTGCAGGGGGCTGTCACACCCTTCGGAAGAATCAAGCTTGGCATCCAGTTTGAAGTCCGAACCAGTTGAAAAGATGAATGTGTCTGTTCCAGCTCCATCCACATCTACAAGAAATGATGCAAAAGAGTCTGAAGATGAAACCAGTGGAAAGAAAAGGAAGCATGAGGAGAGAAAACATGGTAAACATGAAAGGAGGGATAAGAGACATTCGCGTGATTCGGATAACAAGAGGAAGCACAAGAAGCACAAGGAAAAGAAAAGACATGATTCCGATTAACTCTTACCAAGACGGACTGGTCAAAGGATAATTCATTTGATGGGCGCAATCGTTTGAAAGAAATCGTAAACCGGTTCGTGCAATGCTGTTACAAACAGACTTTTTCTGCTAGAAAGTGTATTCTTTCTGGGAAAATCATGGAGGACTGAATTACGAATATTGTATGCTTTACTGAGTTTGGCATGATGTAGCCTTTCCAATGTTACCTAATGTTTGTGAATTATAAATTGTTTGCGAGGATTCAATATAAATTTGTTCGAAAACTTATGAAATTATATTTAATTTTGTGCATGATGTGTGAATAATTAATTTAAATTGAGCGAGTAATCGCGATTTAAGTTTTATACAGATTTAGATGGGATATGGGAGAGATTAAAAGGAAACTGATGGACATTTTTACAAATGACCCTTGAAATTTGATAATATTAGATATTAGGCTGACATAACGAAAAGACAAAAATTTATTAATTCTTATCACGCTAAAAACTATTAAGATTTGATCAAGTTCCTACACATATATATACAATTAGCTTTTTAACATGAAACTCTTACGAAGTTGTATTTGAAATTTGTTTTGAAAAAGCAAAGTAATCTAAATTTGGAAAAATTGTTTGTTTAATTTTTTTTAGAGTAAATAGAAAAAGGTAGATTTTGAATGTATTTTTAGAACGAATTATTTTTGTATAAAATATCTAGTGTGTATTTGAAAAATAATAATAATAATAAGCAAACGGAGCCGAAAAGATATATTTTTTAATAAAATAGAAGGCTATATTTTGGCAGGGTATGGTATTATATACACAATATACCTGCGTTTGGAATTTTGCTTTCTTTAGCTCAATTATTCTCGGAACCAAGCTTCCAAACGAAGAAAGAGAGTCCCGCACTCCATCCATCTCCAATTTCCACACCCTAAATTTCCTCGCTCGCCGAACCCCCAATTCGCTTCTGATCGTTGTCCCACCGATCAATTCAATTCAATCATATCTATTTTGACACGAATTTTTAATTTTAAAATCAGAACAGAATGGTGTCGGCAAATAGGGAGATGGTGGTGTACTGCTTCGACACACTGGTGGCGCACTACAACAACGAGGAGGCCCCTCCTCCCGCCTTCGATGAGGGACAGCAGTACGGATCCCTCGCCTTATTCCTTTCCTTAATTTCTTTTTGTTTTGTTGAATTATATGTGATTAGTGCGTTTTTATGTGAAATACAGTTGTTGTTCTAGTTTTTTTGGTTTGATTTTGAGCATATGTTGCCTTGTCTGTTTTTATTATGACTCATATTTTAGTGTACAAATAAAGAGCATGTTTGAGCTACTTTTTTTGGTTATATGCATATACTGTAGGTGATGTTTGGGTTTGGATTAATGGCATAGGTGCTGCACTTTGTTTATGTGTAGTTGCTTGTTGTGGTTTGATGATTCAGCTGGCTTCCACAAATGGATTACCTTTTAATATTGTGATATTCAACCAATGATATTGTCGAACAATCGAAGCCCCATTGTTAAATTTACTAAACATTGTGTCAATGTAAATGGAGTAAAACATTCCTTGATTACTGATTGCAAGTTGTCTGCAGGGGCAGTATCTTATGTAAAACTGCTCTTTGTTGCGTGTCCAAGTCTTTGGGGTTTAAAATGGGCTATTGTTGTATTATTTCCCCTTTTCTTTTGGTTAAAGATGTCACCTTACGTTTGCATAGGAGGAGAAAAGATCTATCAAGAGTAGACTAGCAAATGCTTTCAAACGCATATACTTGGACAGAACTCATTTATTCCCTCTGTTTAAATCTATTGGTAGATGATGAAGTTTTTAGAATCTTATGATGTATTAAAACCTTTATGATGACCCTTTTTGATTCCCTGCTTAGTCACCAAAAGAACATTTAGTTTTTTCAACTGACTAGCCTGAGTTTTAAGTGATTTGAGAATTAAGATGGATGGCAGAACCAGAGAGTTTTTATATCAGGTTTGTGTTTCTGCACATGTTTTACTCTATCTCTCAGTCCATTGTTCGTGACCTGGAAGAAAGTGACCAATGGTGGGGAGCCTCGTTTACGTGGATGCATTGGGACTTTGGAAGCTCGCTGCATAATTAATGGTTTCCGGGACTATGCTTTAACAAGGTATTTGAACAATTAAGTCCCATGGGTACATTTAAGTGTTGTGCTCTCTATCTCTTAAGCTTCAGCGTTGAGTAACACACATCACAATTCATTTTTATACTTTACATTTTTCTAGATTTTATGAACAATATTTGAGTTAGATGATACAATAATGCATTGCATATTGGGTTGTATATACCATTCTAAATTTATGTCGTGATTTACTGATTTTGCACTGGATCTTTGTTTGTGTTACTTTTTAGTTCCGTTACATGCACCAACGCCACTGAACTTTTGTGGTATCTCAGTTACCTACATTTTGAATCTTCAATATTTCATAGACTTGATAACAAAAATGTTCTGTATGGTTTATATCTAGTTTAATGTTGAAAGTTTTCAATTTTACTTTATTCAACATCTAACTGTAGCCCTATAAGTGTTTGATTTCCTGTTTCTTCCTTTTCAGCGCCCTAAGGGATCGGCGATTCCCCCCTATACAAGCTAAAGAACTGCCAACTTTGGAATGTACAGTTTCCATTCTGACTAACTATGAAACTGCTCGTGACTACCTTGACTGGGAGGTCAGTGATATGATTAATATTTAACCATTTTTAAATATGTGTTCACTTTTAACACACTAATTTTCATACAAGTACAATGTTTCCATTGAACATACTACAGCTTAAAATTTCTCAGAAAGATAGAATTAAACTAAAAACAGATTAAAACCTGAATACATGTAGGGTAAAAGCATGAAATAAATTCAACTAAGTTACTCCCATCTCATCAAACATCTTCTAATAAAAAAATCATGATGAAAATTTCAGTCTTAATCTGAAAACCAAATTACATAACAAATAACATACTTGCAAAACCAGGCATGATGAAGTTCGATGAATAAATTATACCAAGTAAGATTTAATAAAAACAATGAACTTCATCATTCCATTTTCCCACTCTGGCTTCAACTCCGCACCCAGAAAGTTCTATTTTATCAAAAATGGTGAATACATACAAGGAATGAAAATTTTTTGTAAATCATACATACATGATATTATCACTTAAATTTACAATTTCAAGATTATATATGTCAAATAAAAATTATATATGTCATGTCAATAAACAAAATATTCCAAAAAACATTATCAAACATTGTAGATTCTTACATTCAACATCGTCTAAAGCACAAGTTCATGATGACATCAATTGAAACTTAATATACATTAATCTACTGAAAAAATAAAAAAAGTGAATTAAATGTGAAAATAATTGACAAATAAAAAAATAATTAAAAAAGAGATTAAAGAAAAACAATTTTTTAACAGAAAGCTTATAAAGCACCTAAGAAATGGCAGAAACTGAAAAATAAGCAAACAAAAAAAGATAAGGAAAAGAGAACTAGTAAACATTGGTGGTCGGGTGGCTGAGGGTCTGTGATGG
>AYJT01100999.1:0-11878 GCA_001278415.1 Ocimum tenuiflorum
GGGCTGATGTGGTATTAACTAAGGTGCGCGGCTGTGATGTTGTAGTTTATGACAGTCGAAACAATTTAGTTTGTTTTGCCACGAACGTGGCGTGATATCGACGCGGGAATGTGTGAATGTACTCTTCTTTGCCTTCAGCTTCGGCCCAAATCGCGCATTAAACCGAATACTCTTTTGTGTCATTCTTCTTGCTCAAGAAAAGTTTGTTTCTATTTGTTTTGTGGTGTGCGAGACAAATTCCTGCATTTGAATAAGCAAAAATTTTAATATATCGATCAACCCTGAAATTTATTCTAACTTTTTTTGTTATAAAATTTTACCCCAATCTTTAGTTTCGTCAGTTAAAAATATCCTCTGTCTGAAAGATATGAGTTTTACTTCAATTTATCGGTTGACCCTAAAATTTATCCCTATTTTTTTCGTTATGGAATCTTATCCCAATATCTAGTTATGTCAGTTAATAATACAATCCATTACTGATTGAGTAGGCCTCAAAATCTTACATAGCTTCTACATGACATTTTTTCAATGACTCGCCTTGAAAAAATGTCATTTTGTAGACCTAGCGATGTAATTTCTAAGAAACGACTCAACATATTTTTAACCCATCAATGATGGAGAAATTTTTTAACTGTTTAATTTTAATATTGGGATAGAATTTCATAAAAAACAAAATAATTAGGGTAAATTTCATGGTTAACCGATAAATTTTGGTAAAATTTATAATTTTCCAATGCCACACATGAGTCACGTAATATTTAACAGCTGATTCAACACATTTTTAACAGTATTAGTGACGAAGGTTATTTTTAACTGACAAATCTAAACATTAAAGTAAAATTTCATAATATAAAAAATTGAGGTAAAATTCATAGTTTTCCCAATTTAAAAATGTGAATTTATTATTTGAAAATTTTGGATAAATTAATATAAGAAACGCAAAATCTATAAATAATTTAATTTTGCATGTATTTAAAATATTATATATTTATGTTTAAATTTATAAAAATTTATGTAAAAATTGCAAAAGTATATAATGATTACTTCAAATTTAAAAAATTAATAATTTAAATTGCTATTTAACTAAAATTCACAATTTTTTGAAATTTTATGTGAAAATTTACGACATACATGGAGAGAGAGAGGAGATCGAGTGAGAATAAAACTAAAAATAATAAAAATGAATCTAACCTTAGAATTTAAAAAATTCACAATTGAGATTTCTTTATTTTGAATATTTATATTTTTTTTATTTTGTAATTTATGTTTCAAAAAGAGCATTATAACTTTTAAACTCATAAAATACTCTATGAGTGTATGTGTGCGAATGTGTGTTTTAAAATTTGCAACTTTCAAAATGTCAAATCATTACCTTTATAAAATGACATTTTTAAATATATATTTATTATATTAAAGGAATGTTGCAGCTCAAACTTTTTCCGCTGGAACACACCTTTCCACACCAACAGCCACCTCTCCCAACCGTGTCTCTCTGTCACAACCCCACCAGCTATGTATACACCATTTTGGTGGAATCAGATTGTAGTACAGAGAACAACAATAACAAATCGAGACTCGAGCCGAGGGGTTAGGGCCCACTTTTTTCAGTTCTGCAGATGAATCAGTAAGGCAAAATGGAGGTGACGATGGCGATAATGTGTTTTCAAATGCCTGGCGGACTGCTACTTGATCCACCGAGTTCGGCAATCACCACCCCCTATAATCTCCTTCTCAAATTATACTGATGCCACTTAGTTGCCATAAATGTGGTGTGGAGATTGAGAGAATCATTGGGGAGATTCAACAAAATAATCGTTGTCCAAAAATCTTTTTTTCACAGACGTGTTTCTTTAGGTATGAAAATTTGGTTGGGTGCATTTTGTGTATAGAAGAAGAGGGAAACGATTTGGGTGAATTAAATATTAATTAGAGAAAAAATTTCGAGTAGAGCAACGGACATCTTTTTGGGAAGAGGAAATGCACATTTTCAAAAACAAAAATTGCAAATGCAAGGTATTTAAGATTTCTGAAGTTGATTAGCAAAGGAATCAACTTTATCTTTTTTTCCATTTTAATTTGCTGCAACAACACGAAAAGTTTTCTAAATATAAAATTCCTTTTGCAAAACTCTAATGGCATGATTGAATAAGGATTCAATTGATGATATCTTAATCAAATAAGAATTGTCTTGATGATATTTTAAGTATTTCACACTGTAATTCTGAAGGTTTGACTATAAGTCACATATAAACTAAAAGCAGTTTCAAAATTTACAAAATTACATAAGCAATTTTTTAAACTGTTGAAATTGTAGAAATATTGATTGTCATGAATGTGTTGTTGAAGTGAAAATACTATTAGGTAAAAATTGTTCTTCATACACAAACCCTATAAAAAAAAAGCAATAATTTGTATGAGATTCTCTAAATGTGGTTTGGTGATTTGGGGTTGAGTGAAAAAGTTTTCTTATCATTTTCATTCATTAGATTTAATATATTTATTTAATTAATTTTAAAAACGCACCACCCAAGTATTTCATTTTGGTTGTTTATTTAGCGTTTATTAATTATATGTTCTATAAGGAAAAACTGTGTAAAAATTATGCATAAAATATAAATAATAGAATTTAAAATTATTGGCCTAATTTGGATTAAATAATATGCAATTTACATTTCATATTGCTTTATGGTTTGCAATTAAAATTTCCATAATATGTGATCAACCATATATAGAATTATGGTCAATTAATGTATGGAAGTTCTATCAAAGTTCATTGTGCAACTTTCTTTGCTAGAGTATCTACGTGTATCAATCATTATACTTTTCTAGAAACATATACATAAAAATATTATATAATTATATCGTACACGGCGCATCGTACGAGTAAAATACTAGTTAATTATAATAAAGAAAAATATAATGAACTTCTGACCAACTCTTTGCAATAAGAAAAGGACAAAATTGGGTAAGACATAATATTTTTGTGAACAAGGTAATGTGCTTAACCATGCGACTCTTGGAATAATTTTATGCAGTAAATTTCATCCTGGAACTTCTTTCATTGTTACAAATATTGAATCGTATATATAGTTCTTAGAAGTTTTTGCCAAATCATTGTACCACATACATTAATTCAGGTAGTTTCTTGGCAATGACTAAAAAGATGCAAGTGCCAGATAAAAGTTGTCATTGTAAAACTCACTCTCAATGAAGTAACTAGTTAACAGAACCTCAGAATTCTAAGTATACAAATGATCAGCACCTGACATTTGGAATGCATACCTCTTAGCAAGATGAGAATTCGAAGTTGTTGCTGATTTCTTCTTCCCATATTAGTCCCTCTTTCCATGACGTTGTTGGTTATAATAGACAACAAACACTAATGATACCATAACACCAGTCAAGTAGCCAAGAATAGCTCCATAAGTTACACATATTGGCCACTCCTGCATAAAAAGAACATGTTCATCACAATTAGAGACTGCAGACAGCAGCATTACACCTTTTATACATAAATGAAGAGTTGGAATATCAAAATAGCTTGACAACTAAAACGTCCGTCTGAAAAAGGGTCATCTCAAAGATTAAGGTACATATAATGCTAGCATAAGAGCAATATATTGAATGCATTGCCCCAAATGATCACATGACTCGAGACTTTACGAAGGCATATTAGAAGGAAATGGAAAGTGGGAAAAGAAAAGAAGATTTGAGGAAAAGAGGATACAGAACAATAATTATCAAAACAAGCAGGTGAAGGAGAATTGCACCACAAAGAACAAAATCCAAATTAACGAACTATGGACTGATTGCATGTTTACTAAACACTTCAACCAGATAAATGACACGGCTAATGATTAAAAAAGATAATGCTATCGAGCATGTTTCTTGTCACTACACTGGCTTTTTTGGCCTGATCCCTGATAACATCACGCACCATCATATTGGTTACAACTTTAACAGCCCAAGAAATCCCACCTCATCAAGAGTGAGAAATAAGAAAACTGCCAACTTAAGCTTTAGATGTGAATTGTGAGTGTTGAGAAAATATTACAGGAGCAGCACTTGAAAATAAGTCTAATGAAATTCAGGAATTAATACATGGCATACGCCGTAAAAATGCAGATACAATGGTTACCCTGTTGTGAAATTGAATTGGATACATCTAATTCACGAAAGATGGCCTAACAAAAAATCAAAATCATACACTGGATATTGAAACAACTTAGGCGCCGAAACAATATTAAGATTGATGTTAGATAGAATGTTACACAGGATGTACTAACATTCAATCTAATATGCAGCAGAAAACAAGAACATGACAATCTAATTGAGTGCCTCATGGCCAAAAAAATTCACTATGATTGAATAACTTCTTATACAGCAAAATACAAACTAGAACAATTTCTCCTCTGCTCTATTCCTCGAAGAAATTCTTCTTTACGTAAACACTTGACACAAGCTATCTATTACAAACTATCAACCTATGTAACACAACTCTCAAACTCATCGCCTCTATGGTAGGAATTGCACTCATCCAGAGATGGTATAAAAGAAGTACTGAACTTTGTGGTCGAAAGAAATGATAGCGAAGATGGACAGACAGTAAATAAATACTTATAAGTAAAGAAGAGTTCCTTCATGGAAGTGAACCAAGAAGATATTATTCGAGTTTGCATTTTGCTGTGTAAGAACTTGTTCAATCATAATAGAATTGTTTTTAGCTGTGAGTCACCCGCAAGAAGAAATACTTATGAAATTCTTTATTTTCCGCTGCATGTTAGATTGAATGTTAGTAACATCCTGTGTTGACATTGTATCTAACATCACTCTTTAACATTGTAAAAGTAATGAATATGATGATTCTACTTGTTTTCATATCTAGATGGTGGATTTAGAAAACCTTACCAATTGGCTTGGGTTCTGAAAAATATTAGTACAGTTGCAAAAGAAAAGCACGTAAGGAATAAAACTCAAAAGTAGATAAAAGGAACTAAACACTAATTCAGAAGGGAAATATATGGATAGATGATAGAGGCAAGGTTCCACACCTGCCAGGGTCTTTCCCAGTCAAGAGGCATGGGCCACGCACCAAACCAAGCCCCAATAACAGCTCCATGCGCAGGTAAACATATTATAAAATCTATGGGTCCCATTGGCCTGCAAATGGACGATGGAACAATGAGAACTTAACAATGTAGAATGAAATAGCATAAGCAGAAAGAAGACCAATATGGGGGCAATTTAACTTTACTTTGAGTGAGCGAATACTCGATGCCAATCAGTCCATGAGAAGCCATAAACTGAAGCTGCAGGTACAAACTGCATGAAATGCAACATGGCATAATATGAGCTTTGATAAGTAGTTTTAGGGCAAAAAATATTGGTCCTCTACTTCCTTTATCAAACAGGTAGTAGTAAATGAGAAAGGAAAGCACAAAAGTTGCAGCAATAAAAGTCTTAGCACAGAAAACAAAGAAAATTTATCCAGACAAATCAACTACTGAGAATATAAAGACAGACAAACAGAACAATTTGAATAATGATCTCATAAAGTTATACATACTGTAAAGACCGACAATAGAAGAGACCAGTTAACTGTCTTTTTGAAGTGCCTGCATCAACAAAAGGATTTATAGATCAGCAACTATTACTCATTATATGTAAGTATACACACTTCTCATAGGGTTTTGATTATCTTTATCACCACTGAAGCCGAACAATTCGACAATACCATACTCACTTTCAGTACCGGAAGCAGAAGCATATAGGACTCTTAAGAATATTTTTCAATTCTAAGCAATCGCACCATAGTGACTGGTCCAAAAATCAGAGAAAGGATGGAGAAGGAACTGGCTGATTGTAGTCGAGGTCGTTAAATAATATAGGATTTGTCACATAAGTCATTTTTATCCAATCACAACAAAGGTTCAGTTTTTAAAGTCATGATAATAGAATGATTAGAAACTGGTGCAAGCAATCATGACATACTGTATTCCAATAGGTGCACCCAATACAATTGCTCCAAAAGCATTAACAAGAGCACCTGCAAATATAAACACAAGACACATCTCAATATAGATATTAATAGCTTCACAAATCCAGGAAAGCACTTGTAAATTATTTTACTAATTCACCCAACTTTTCTCAGAACACAATATACATTTCAGGATTATATGCATAAACAGCGGCAAACATACATATACAAGCATACAAAAGAACAAATGAAGCAACAAAAACCCCTTGTGCTTCTGATTCATCAAGCAGTTCGAACAACATTATTATGTTCCTCAAGTGATATGCTTGTAAACAAGAAGAAGCAACAGGAAAGACGTTAGAAACTAAAAAGCGCGTTTTGAAGGCACTGTTTCAAGATTAAAAACAATTTGATGTGTACAGTACTAAGCTTGATAATAAAACCAATATATGCAACTGAAAACACATTTCAGCAATTGAAAATTCCAACTGGTAAATAAGCTAAAGGCAAAAACCCACAATAAGTAGGCATAACACACCAAAGGACGCCACATAAGAGTTAATAAAACTCAGTGTTTAAAATAAATAGAATTTTTTCTTAATGTAATAATATAAATGAGAAAAATTAATATATGGTTTTAAAATTTATTAAAAATTAAAGACAAAGTATAAAAATAAATAATGAAATTAAAAAAACTTAAAATTTAAATCACCATTAAATCAGTCATTACCCACACTCTTGGCCCAAATAATGATCAGCAATATCAAATGGTTTACTTGCAACTTTGTACAACTAGGAGACATACAACCAATCACCCCATCATTTACTGAAAGAAATCCTTCTCCATATCCAAGAAGTTATCTCAAAAAGTTGTGAAACACCAAAAAAGGTCTTACATGGTAATTTCGAATTTCATATTGCAGAGAGAAAGGGCATCCATGAGAAACCTCCAACTCTCCAGAGCCCCTCTTGTTGTGATCACAGAGGTTTTTATCATCTCATAAAATGTTCTGATCAGCCCATAAACCATAGCTACTCAATGTCTCACATTCGGGCAAAAGCTTCTTTATCACACAACATTTGGGATCCAAATTTACTAATCTAATGCTCATCTCTCCACATAGGGCAGTTTGTTACTAATCTTACTCTCAAACAGACATCTACATTCATTGGAAAATTTCAGCAAAAAGACAATCTCAATTATCTAGTTGTCCTTAAGTATACTGGAAAAGGAACCAAAAGAATGAATGATGTAAATGCTGTACCTGCAGGAAGACCCATTAGTCCTCTCATTATGGCTTTGAAATACTGGAAAAAGTCATCAGAAAAAGAAAAGGACAAGACAGTTATTCTGTAAAAACATAAAAAATAACCCCCACAAAGATAACAAGACAAGAATAGAAAAACTGAAATTACAGAGCATTTATCTGGATTGCAACGAAACCGACTAAAAACAGGGATCACAATTAGAGCCTCAACAACCTGAGATAAACCACAAGAGGAAAAAAGTTATCACCGAACTTAAGAGACTTGAAGTTGAAATATGTATTGGTTTACATACCCATACTGCACAAAGGGTTTGGGCTGGATCGTGGATGAGAGTGAGTGAGAAAAAAGTATATGCTACCCAAAAAGCTACCGCTAAGCCTAGCCCACATGTGAGATGCAATAGCAGCAGCATACGCAGAGATGCAAACGAATCAGTAACATATATACTTTCAGGTGCATTCCGTTGCTGCAGAGGTTCTTTCATAGATGCAAAAAAAGGCTAATAGATGTTGATAATACAATCCAAGTTCTAGAGCAGTCTCTCTGTCTTTATGTTGGGTCGGTGTGTCGAATCCATTTTTCCCCTTTCTTCACTGCAAGAGTTCAAGCTGATGAGAGGAGATTTTCTTTAGCCATTTCAACTCTATATTCATTAAGAGTAAAGAGTGCCCAAAAGATAAAATCAAAGCGAGAGAAGAACACAGCAAAGAAGAAAGAAAAGAATGATTATGAGAATAAAAACTATATCCGAAGAGATCCGCACAAAATGTGCCCAATAATTCCAATCTTCAAAGCATAACAATCCCTACACTAATGTCCACTATATATAAAGAGTAAAAGATATCTACTAACTCTAAAAGATAAATACTATCAAAAATCAGATCTTTACCATAATCTAATAAGTGGAAATCAAATCTAAATTGTCCACACGATTCATGCATATCAATATTCCAAACATGGCCACTAATATGATCTGATTTTGGATAGGAATTTAAGCATGGTGATGCAAAATACCAAAGCAAGAAAACATTAAAACTACGACCCATTTAAGATGTGATATTTAGTTAGTATGATTGACTTGTCTGATAGATAGATTACATTATATACCAAAAGAGAGTACACTGGTAAATAGAGAAAAGATCACTTATTACATATTTTCGGTACTCTACAAAAGCATCCAGAAAAGTCTACTTCAGTTCTCCCCTATAGCAAAACAATATCAAGAAATACAATAAAATACTTAAGGTGGTCAAGTATGTGCATAAAGGGAAAACCCATCAAGCAATAAACAACAAATCTTTTTTGGATAGGAAAAATAATTTCAATTATTGACCATCAAAAGGACTGAAGAGTTCATTCAGTAGAAACATAAGAATCTCTTCTATAAGCTCCGCACAACTTGAGGACATAAGAATAAAAAATTTCAAAGAAGCGCATAAAGTGCACTTTCTACACTTACTTCGTGAAGTTGTATCCAGTAAATAGAAACAAATAATTAGATTGATATGATATAGCTAGTCAGCTAAAATACTCCAAGTTTAGCACCAACAAGTATATAATGTAAATGAAGAATGGGAAATGAAATTATGGGGACGATTTTATTCTTCTTCAATCCTAAAACCACATCTGTTTTTTTTCCTATATTTTGGTTATCTATGGAAAAATCATCCCGATAAATGAGGCCACTAATTCCCCATTTCCATCTTTTAAAAAATGGGGATCAAAAATGGGTTGTGCAGGAAAATCAATAGCAGAACTCTATAACTTCAAATAAACCAAATCAAGTTTGTTCAGCCAAAAGTGGGCTTGCTAAAGAAGATCTAACCAAAGCAAAATTTAATAGGCAGAAGAAAAGGGTCACCAAGCTGAACGACTCTGTGGTGAAATATCAGCATAAGAGATCATGCTGGGAACAACTTGCTATGCCGTTAGGAGACAAGTCCTTGGAATGAAGGCTGGATGTCAGCAGTAGCCCTTAGTGTTTTTAAAAAAATTGTAGTCTACTGGGGACAGTGCCCTATCACTCCTTGGATGCATTTAATGCTTTATGTCCAGGAGAAATACTTGTGGAGAAATAAGCAATCAATAGAACAGTAGTTCTCCTCTCTCCCCGAATTCCATCTGATATTATCTTTTCTTCTTGGAGTTTAATCTTACTCGAAAAGCTCTTACCTTACACCTATCTAAAGTGTATCAGGTTAAGTAATCGAGATCAAGATATTAAAGTGTCGGAAGTAAATTGACGGAGATGAAGTATTTAAATGGGCAGAGAATGCCTTCAAGAAGAAGACGAAAAGAAAAAAATCAAGTACATAAATAGGATTGAAAAACGCCATAATGCTTGTGAAATAATTAGTGTGAAACACAAATGAGTTCTGACAACTATACACTGAAACACACCCTTCACTCTCTCCATCTCTCGGCCCTCTCCTCTACCACTTCTTCTCGTATAATTAGGGGTGAGCACTTATTCAGTACCGAAATCCCCTTACCGGATTTAACAAACGGAAATGGAAACTGCGATCAATCACTCGCCCCATTGCCGACGGTCACAGAACCGACGATCGGTTAACCGATTTTTAAAAAAAAATCAGATTTTTTACAGCAGACTGTATTATCCATAATCATTTTTCCACAAAGCGGCGCAGAGTGCAGACTGTGCATCATCCACTCGTGATTCTTCAATATATGGATTTTCAAGTTCGCGATTCGAAACATCAATGTATCATGAATGGCACAACATTTAAATAGAAACCGGAACAAAAGATATTCTGCTATCCAATTCGAAAACCAAAACTGAAATATCCAGAATAGAGTCGAAGAGTAGGAAGTTCGAACTAGAGGAGTGAAGGAGACCTGAGGAGCGACGACTCGACTGAGCTGCGCAGATGACAGGGGTATGAGCACGAGAGCGAGCGGCGGAAAGGGAGGACAGGGCGACACCGTTCGCCAGCGGCTATGCGTCGGCTACTTCAGCGATGCACTCTTCCAATTTCAAATTCTAATTTTAATTCTTCTTTTCCAAATTTTTATATATATTGTATTTAATTCATATTATATGATTTATTATTTTAATTCGGGCCATCCGCTTTAAGCTGAAAAAACCGACCTCCGACCCAATGTAGCTCTCCTAAATAGTGATGTCCAAAGTTGGATTTTGGGAGATGAAAACCGCGCTTGCAGAATTTGGTTACGGTTTTGGGAATGAACCCTAGAGTACGCTTCTAATTTTGATTTTGAAGCTTCGAATCAGAAAAGGTTCCAATTAAATAGGCCATTTTTCCAATTTCCAAATCTTATCGGTTTCTAGTTCTGATTTCCAAACCCAGAATCACCGATTTTTTATTCAAAAAGAATTGAGACCAACACCGGGCCTTCTCAATTTCGAAGCCCATTATTTCAGCTTCGATTCCGGGCCATTTCGGCCAGTTTCAATTCCAGGCGAGCATCACTACTCCAAAATATCAACATTAATATTTTGGTTTGATATTTTTCTTAAATTTTAATTATGGTATTTTATTAGTGTGAATAATCCTATCTAATGAGGGTTTATAGTATTTTAGAAGTCTTGCAATTGTTTTGCCATGGAACACAATTTCATTTTATTTTGGTCTCAATGATTTGTGTTTAGTTTCATGTTGGTTGCGCAGGCTCATACCTCAAGTCTCGTTTTACACGCTCGACGCATATCTCATGTCTATTTGAGACTTTTTAGGGACAACGAATGTTTTCACATTGCCTTAGGTTCATTAGAAAAACGACATCAACATCCAAACAGTTGTCATCTTTGATGTTTGGTCGCATTTATACTCGTACTTTTCAAACATTTTCTCACATAGTGTTATCTCTCGAAGTACGCTCTGCATGCGTCCCATACGTCGCAAGAGCCATTTTCCCAGGACATTCGTTCGATGTTTAGCGTCCGTAACATCCATCCCAAATTGAATTCACGAATGTCCCCATATACATCTCATACTTAGTGCATGCCCTTGCTCGGTGAGGATTTCCCTACCTCTTGGGACCGTTGAGTACGCCCATTATGTCCGGCGAAACTCATTCAATCATTTTCCTATATCAAAATTTGTACTCTTTTTTTTTTATTTTTTTTTATCTCAATTATATAATTTACTTACAACCAGACAAGCCGTGTATAAAATAAAATCAAGGGTGAACTTATCATAATCTATATTCAATTTTTTAAAACTAAAGGTGCAAAAAAGAAATTGTTGATTACGGGACCGATATGAAACCATGTGTCTAAAAGTGGATATTTATTGAGATTAAAATGAATAGGATTATGTTTAGTGGATGGAAATATGTAATTCCCTTTATTCGATAGGATCGATCATACATAACTTCAATCAAATGGTCTTAGCATTAATTAAATCTACTTGGTTAAATTTGGCGGTCCAAATTCTCTAATTCGAATATTAAAACGAAATGATCAGATTTCACGCCGTTGCAAAATGAAGAAAATCTCAAACGATCGAAATTAAGCTGAATACCTAAATATATTAGTAGGTCAAGTTTGGAGTCACAGGAGCGCAAACAAATTAAAAGTAGGGCTAGAAGGGGAGGTGATCAACTCCGGCGGCGGCGATGGAGGTGGAGGCGGCGGCGGTGCTCCTCTCG
>AYJT01101008.1:0-11943 GCA_001278415.1 Ocimum tenuiflorum
CCCATTATAATATTATGTCTTCTTTTATTTTTTATTTTTTATTTTTATTTTAAGTTGTTTACAACTTTAATCACCTTATACAAGGTTCTATTATAATTAAGCACCCCAACATAACTAAATTCTACAAACTCGTGGCTACTCACTTAAGATGTATTACTACGGACCAAAGGATTCAGATCACCGGTATTTGGATTTATTATTTTTCTTTAGTTAAATTTTACATTAGTTCCTTACATTTGATTATTATACCCAATTATATTTCATAATCATTTATTTGAAGTTTTACTTAAATAATTATTAAGATTATTTATTTCATAATTAAATAATAAATATGATATATGTCAAATTCCATACTTAATAATTGCACAATTAAATTAAACTACAAAATATTGAATAAAAAATGATGATGAAATGTGGTTACAAAAATATCTTACATAAATTAGAAATAAGTATAACCATGTTATAAAAATGATTCATTTTTAGCATCATTAGATTTATGTTTCATTACGATGTTTTTTCCTCAAATTTTAGTTTACATCTAATTGTATTATTCTATACCGGAACAACAATTTGTTTCCTATTTATGTAAGGTAAAGTGTACGTATGTATAATTTTATAGGTGTCATTACAAAAGTAGTATTAGAGTCTCGTCTTGTAAGAAATACAAACATGATATTATATCCTAACCTAATACATACTTCCATTATTGACGAGAATATATATAAATTAAAAAATTAATAGTTCTTTAACCGAAACTGTACACATGCATATAATGCATGTGGATACAATGGCTTGAAAACCGTGCGCATAACAAAACACAAAAAATAAATGAGAACATAGAAAACACAACAAGTAACTAATAAAATTAATAGTTCACATATTTGAAGGCAATAAGATGATCGATGTGAAAAATAAAGCTTTGGGACCACGTAAATTCAAGTGCAAAAAAGCTATGATTTTTCTTACGTACATTTGCAATCATCTAAAGTGCATGTTTATAGACCCTCTCTGTTGTATGAGCATGCAAGAAGTGTTAAACATTTAACCTCACATTCAAAATTCTCAATCGGTGGTTGTAATCATTTGAATTTTCGTAAACTTGTTGGAAGTCATTATAATACTAGATCAATTGTAAGAATGACTGTTGTAGGAGTTACAATTAACTGGATGACCTAACTCATCTCAATCTGTCTAACTTGCTATTATCCAAAATTTTAATAGTTGACTTATATTATGCCTTTATCACGCGACCAATTTTAATAATTTATTCCTAATGATTTACGGAAAATATAAATATACAACAATTATGTAGACTAATTGATTTTACATAATTTAATTTAAATACTTAATATTGGGTCAAAATGAGACTAGGACTCATATATAATTAAAACAAAAATTTCCTAGATACAATACATACGGTTGAGGTTCTTTTATTATTTTTGAAAGCTGACGGTTTAAAACTAAAACTCTACAAATAAGACCTAACCAATTTGTTTAACAAATTAACTGGCCCTAAAATACCATGCATACCCCCACAATTCAATACATCTAGGATGATATCAATGAAAAGGTAAGTGAATGCATGCATTCTTCTAAGTAGTACAAAAATAAACAAATTATTCCAACACTCAACATATTACATATAAACATAAATGCTGTATCTGTATCTTAATAAATAAAAAAATGTGTTTATTTCTTACTAGCAGTAGCACGTTGCCAGTGCCTTGATTCTCGAAAGGGCACAAGTATATTATATGGGTATAATTTCTACATACTTCTCAACCTTGACTCCCGTATTTTTACTAGACAAGTCGCGCCTCAAGAATTCAAGTCAATCCTTCTAGAATTTATTATGATCTAATTTATTCCCATGAATAATCGAATTCCAATTAAACATAATGAATATATTGTATTTGTAGATGAAACATAAATAATAATGTCGAAGAGTTTGCGTATCACGAAACAACTCTTCTTTCTCTGAATTCTGGGGAATTTACTCCTTTTTATAGCTTTGTCGTCCTTCGAACCTTATTTAAAGAATCTATCTAAAATCAAGGTTGAGAAAATAGTATGAATTAACTCTTCTTTCTTTAAATTCTGGAACTTACTCGTTTTTAACTTTGTCGTCCTTCAAACATTAATTAAACTTGATAATTTTGTAGTATCACCAACCATGATGGGAAAAGAGATTTAAACACATAAAATAACACAAGTGCTTGAGAGTCCGTCTAAAATCAAGTTTGATAAAATAGTGCGAAGTTAACTCATAAATTGCATGTCCTAGTTTAATTAGTAACATACATGCATGGAATGAATCAAATAGAAATCAATTCTTATTAGGTCTAAATAGGAAGTCATGTCACCATTAATTTGAAGATGTGGATGGTTGATATTTGATGAAAAAGGTGGTCCTAATTTTGTAAATACCATGCAACAACTTTATATAGCATCATTATTAAACTAAAAATTTAATTGACACTATCTTGTTAAAAACAAACGATAATCTTTAGCAGGATTTAATGATTTTTACGTTCCTTTATGATGTTTTTCAGTTTCTAGTATACACTTTTTAATTATAATTTCCACCTGACTGCCCTCAATTCATATATATACACACATTTATTTGTTATGCGATAATGTGTGGAATCATTCTCCTCCTCTTCGAATTTTGGATGGGTTATTGGTCTGTTTCTCTCCCTGATTGTCAATACCTGCAATATATATAATATATCATAAATACAATACAGTAATTTTAACATAGATATAATTAGTACAATATTTATGTAGTATAATAGGGATGTACTATGCATTATATTTTGTATTACTCTATTGCACCTTAATGGGAAACCAGATTTAATATGCAAAAAAAGTTCTTTCATAGGGTAGTAGAATTTTTGGTTTTTCATTCATTATAGTAATAGTGATAGTGATCTAATCTGATGACAATTTATATTGCTAAATATATTCAAATTTGATTAATGTAGCATAAGAGAACCTGGTTTTATTTTTGTGGCCAATGACCATGTTACACAATTAGGGTCGGCCCCTATAATATTTAACCGTATTAGAGGATGCATGATCAGTGACTAGTGACAGCAATAGATTGAGTAGACAAGGAGATGGAGAATAATGCATGAATATATTGTTAGTAGTTGGAAAAATCAGTATAGCAATAAAACTGGGAGACGAAAAAAATAATGTTTGCATGAAAGAATGTAAGTAAATGCAGAAGAAAGGAAATATAGGTGAGGGACCATAATTTCATCAATAATTCATTCTCCAAGGCGCAAGACACAGCGTAGAAATGAATGAAGGAAACGCCATTAATCAAGACAAAGAACTAATTGTGGCAGGTAGGGCAAGTGTGAGGTTTTAGTTGAGCATTAATCAAGAAATTAATATGATAGACATATATAATTGAGAGAGGCACATGACATTAGTGTGTGTAAAAGTGGAAACAAGAAATTGAAGTGGCAATGACACAATTCTCATAATCTCATCATTGTCACGTCGCTTTAATGTATGTATCCACCTCCCAGAATTTCACGCCTCCCTCCCTCTGTTTCATTTATATTCAATTCTTTGTCCTTTTTTCACCATTGTCGATCTCTGTGTGCCTTTTGTTTGTGACACACACACACACATATATATAATATGTATATAGCATGGTCAACCTACTTACTGCGCGCATCCATCCCCTTGTTATTACTTGTTCCCAAAAACCCCTTCTCTCTCTCCCCTAAATATATTTATCTGCAACCTCTCCCTTTGTTTCCTCGTCAAGTCTCTTTCTCTGAAACTCAGTAACCCTATTGTCTACTTATTTCTTGAGCGTGGAGAATTCCACTTTATCATTTACCCCACATTCTCTTCCTCAAATTTATTTATGCACCTCCTCCTCCTCCTTCTCCTTCTTCTTCTTTAAACATAAGTTTAATTAGTGCGTGACGATGTGGATGATGATGCATAGCAATAATGATGAGTTAAAGCCGACGTCGGGCGACCTCGTTATCGGACGGAAGCTCCGGCCACTGATGCCGAGGCCAATGAGCAGCTGCACCGCCAACCACCCATATTCAACACCTTCCTGTTGCTGCACTCGAAACCCTAAAACCCTTTCATGGAATCATCCCTTGGGTAAAAACTCAGAACTCACTCGCTGGCTACCTCTTATATAAATTCATGATGTTAATTGATTAATGGGTGTAGCAGCGGCGCCGCTGGTGAGCACGAGATGGAACCCTACGCCGGAGCAATTGCAGGCTCTTGAAGAAATGTACAGACGTGGAATCCGGACTCCCTCCGCCGAGCAAATCCAGCAGATCGCCGCCAAACTAGGCAGTTTCGGCAAAATTGAAGGAAAGAATGTGTTTTACTGGTTTCAAAACCACAAAGCTAGGGAGAGGCAGAAGAAACGACGTCAGCTTGAGCTTCTTGCTGGGAAAAACATGCACCATGCTCACACCTCCCACACAAAACAAACAGGTAATTACTATTCAATGATCATATTAGCCATTTGTAAATTAATTTTAAGTGAATTAATTCAACCCAACACAATAAATGGGTCATTTGATTTTTCTAGCTTCCACCGCTGTGCATTAATCTTAATTTGTCAATGACACAGCTACTGTATAGATTACTGTTGCTTTCTTTCATATAGATGCCTGCATGAAATATTAATATTCTCCCTAGCTAGCCAAAACATGCTCTATAGGCTACTGAAAAATATTATTATTATTATTATATAAAATTCTCTTGTAATTTAGATTATAAAAATATGTTGAGAAAACAAAATTGATTTGATTTTACAGGACTGGGCAGGAGATATTTCGAAAATGAGAATCATAAGAAGGTCCCTATGCCCTCGAACTGCAGCACACCTTCAGAGGTAATATCAACGCAATAACAGTGGTACTTTTTTTCTTTCTTGATATACAAACATACATACATACATATATGTTGTGCAATGTGTAAAATGCACGAAATTCAAGATGTGAGTGGGATGAGTTACAAGACATAAGCAGAGGCCAAATTATGGGCTAATAATATGCATGCAGGTCAAGAAATTGAATCGAGAATGGAAAAGCATTGTATATAGTGGAAAAAAGAATGAAGCTAAAAAGCTGCATTCTATACTTTCTGTTGGGGGTGTTGCCTCGAAAAGTTTAGAATTCCTCGATCCAGGCGCAAAATTCACTCAGCTTTTCATTAATTGTACAATTCTCTCTCTCAGGATTCTGCATCGATGCATGGCGCAGTGATTGCTGCAGAGCCAGAATTGAATCACAAGCTCGCAACCGCAGAGAATGAAACCTGCTGGCAATTAGACTTATCTCCACCACAACAAAACACCTACCCCTATGACCATGACCATGACCATGACCAAAATCAAACTCTTCAGCTCTTTCCCACTGGACCCGTTGCACCTCATCATACTGTCAACCTACCTCCCAACGTTAACATTGAATTCATCGAGTTTCTTCCAATAAAAAACTGAAATAGCTCGTCCCTTTAATTTCTTTTTTTCACGTTCAAGTATAATATCATGTTGTAGTGGTTTCTAGCTAAAGTTGGAAATGTACCATGTAGGGTTCATTTAGTCATAGCTTGTGTTTGATGTATTACATACAGACTTTAATATATATGTGTGGGTGATCTGCAAAGTCAAGATCCAACACTCCCAATATTATTATTGAAAAATAGAATCTAGATTTAATTTGTGTGTCGATGCTTGGTGGATGAGATAAATGAGGGAGCGCATACAAAGATCGATGCATCGATCCAAGAAAAGTAGGGTATAGAGATGTATGAGTGTGGTTGGGTGCAGCCCACTCATTCACTTGTCCATTTCTTGCACTGCTTATTTTGTTTCCCTACCAAATCTCAAATCTTTATCATTCCTTCCCTTGTACAACTGTCACTCCCAACGTTGCATTTTATGTTTTTTATTGCTATCATTGGGCAAAACATGGATATTTAACTAAGATTTTTATCCCACATTATTTTCCTTAGGGAAATATATTGTATACTTTCATTCCATTAATTCTTAAATTATATCCTACCGTGTTGCCAGTGTTCAAAATGTACTGAATCACTTGTTAAGTCCATGCGGCAGCTAACATAGCATGTGATGTACTATCTTATTTTTTTACATCCTTTATAAAATGACGTCGTTTTATCATGTGAATAAAATGATGCTATTTCATTGTGAAATTAAATTTGCCCTTCATGTACCCAAATTGTATTGCCTAATTTGTAGAAAAGAATAACCCGGCAACAATTTGCCGGCAACCCCAAATCCAACAAATGTAAAAGCAACTTCAACCTCAATTAGGAAGGGGAATAGGCCGGGTTTTGAATCGGTAGGTCTGGGTCTACAAAAATTTTTAGGCATGAACTTGACCTATTTAGTGAAAAGATTTTTATCACTGCTAAAAATTCGCAAATTAGCGACAGATATTAACATTAGCGACGGAACATGTCTGAAACTAAAACAGAGGGCCAATAAAAATTTAGTGATGGAATTGAGGACGAAAAATTTAAATATTTTAAAATATAAATATATTTCTGTTGCTAATACTTTTTGGTTTTTTTTTAAAAAATATTTGAACCGATATTTTTTTTAAAATCTCATTTTCGTCACTAAAAGATGACACGTATCCTAATCCGTCACTAATCGACGTTTTTTTGTAGCGCATACAGGCCTAGGTTTAGCTCATATATTTAAATAGACCGAGATTTTACCCTTCGAGAGACCTATTTAAGCATACTTAACATTTTAACATATATTCTTATTTTTAAATTTATAAATATATTATTAAATTTAAATATTTATAAATTTAAATTTAACATATATTCTTATTTTCTTATTTTCATAAGAAAAATTCTACATTGTTAGATTTTAGGTCAACTTTCCTCGTCCAAAAGAGGAAAAAAGTTTATTCGCGTTGGCAATGTGATTTTTTATTTTTTTTTCCTGCAAATACTTTATTGAAGTTTTAAATGACAAGTGATACATATGTTATGTGGTGGTGTTGGATATTTATTGAAAAACTTGGTGCAAATCGTAAAGTGAGGCAATGACGTAAAAATTATATATACATATGCCCTTGTTTACACAATTCAATGTTGGGTCATGTATTTAAATTACCCTCTATTCCTCATAGGGGACATTATCCACAATAAATTTGGCATACAGAGACTAGATTTATGTCCCTTGGAATATATTTTTGAAAAAACCACCTACATTTGCCACTGTTACACGATATTTTTGTGATTAGTACAAATCGCCTCGCAAGTAAGGAACACATGATGTGTATGAAGCCGTACAAAGAAATGACTTGTACATATCTTATTCAATCTGTTTCTACGGTATTTTATACTGAAACACAAATTAATGTATAGTTGAGAAACTAACAGCACGTAATTACTTTTGTATATCCGCAAATTCAGATACAGTATATTAAAAAATTTACATGTGAAGGATAATTGAAGCTTCCACTAAAATCTGAACAAATCTGCATTACCCTCGACAAAGAATCATTCATCCAAACTATCCCTATCTAGAAAACCCACCAATGAGAAGGAAGAAAATCACATTCAAGATTGTGGTTAGCAGCCAAGAGCACATAAATAATACATAAAAGATCAACTCTCTCTGGTTCTGTAGCATGAGCAATCACCTTATAGAAGGCGATCTTGTGACTTGGGTCTTGTTTGTTTTGCACATGCAATCTGGACAAGGAAATGAATATATGGAGTCCTTGGGTCTCTTGGACTGCATGCCTTTTGAGACGCTATTTGCTCGCATAGCAACCATCTGCCGCTTGAAGATTTTCCATCTGGAAAAAGAAGCAACCCAATGTGTGAAATGATAATGGAGTCGGATAGAGTTCTGAGAGGACTCTATATTGGGATGAATATACAAAGCACAACCCCAGAAGAACTGGGAGACTTGATTACCCGATATTTGGATTGTCAAATAATAATGCCAACTTCCGCTTATCAGGCCTAATTGTCTTGGCATGTCCACCATACATGTATCGACGATGCCCCAAGAGTAACTGTGCAAAGTTCCCTCCTTGAGTTGGTACAAATACTTCACTGTGGAGGCAAACAGTGTAGTCTATTGCAGCCATTCTGGATGAATAGTTCTAGAAATATATAATTTGGGTTAAAATATTATACTGCATAAAAACTTTAAATATATACATGTCAAATATGACCTGAAATGGAGCTAGTTCCTCAGCAGATGCCAGTGTTTCTTTAGTTTGTAATAATGGAAACATTTCCAGAAGAGGGTCCATATACCTCTCAGAGTCATATATCTTCCCGGAAGCTAAATAGATAGAAGTACTTTTGCCGAAACCCATACCCCTCAGCATTAGACCTACCTGATTTGTTAATATTAATAGGAGTTGAAATGAGCTATATAGATACAATGCATAAAAACACCTTGTAAATAATGTTATTTGACAGAAAATTATATCATTTAGGAATTAGGATGCAGTACAAAAGTGAATTTTTGAGTTAACCATATATGTAATCCATAAATAATTTATCATGCAACTTCAACGAATCAACATGCAAATATTGCTCTAACAGATGTCATAGTTTAAATTAAAAAAATTTAGGCTGCTCCAAGAGGAAGAAATTCAATGCAAGTCAGTAATGCTCCTGCCTATAATTTCTCTAAATCAGACATATATTAATAGACACACATATATGACCATGGCCACATGCATTGTTTCAGTCTTGGTTAAAAATTATTACGAGCAACAACTCCCACGATAAAGGGTGGCAGTGGGGACGAAACAAAAGAGAATTAAAATATATGCAATACCTCTACAGGTGTTAAAGGACAACTTCCATTTAATCTGATTGCTCCAGGAATTATAATTCGACCCGGTCTAGTAAATTTTCCTCTCCAACCTCTTTCTCTTGCAGCATCCATGTCTATTTTTTCTTGCTCTCCGCCATCATATATGCAACAAGAGAAAGCAACCATATCCTACAGAAGAGCATAATCAACATTTCATTTTGAAAGAGTTTGAATACATTGGAACCCACCCTAACCAACCTCCTCAAATCGAAGATGCACAGATACATATTTGCCACCATTATTTGAATTGCGGTCTTTCATTCTTTTTACCAAAATCTCACCAAGAGTCGAAATAGGATTTGAAAAAATTAGAGCTTGATAATTTGTCAAGCATCTAAGTCGTTGTACAGCTGGAGGAGCATCAGAAGATAGGCGATTTGCAAAGGGTGAAAACCTTACAATCCTGATTGTAACAAAGTGCAAAAGGTTGGGAACAAATCTAGGAATTGAAAAGTTAAGTTGCAAATGCCAAAGTCATGAACAAATGAAAAATTTATGTTTGAAAAAGAAAAGAGTATACAAACAGCAATGAGTCTATAAGAAATAAACATAAGATGTGTTTCCAAATATAGGAGATAACATAGTTTCCACTTTCCAAAACAAAACTCACATATTAACAGATATGGTTACCTTTATGACATTTATCTTTTTCATATTGTTATTGTTATTGTCAACAAGAGTGATCTAATAATCAATAAATAACCAGCCAAGTACTGAAATGAAAAATGAATTACATCATTAGAAAAATCATGCATGCTTGGACATAATTCATGACAATGAGAGTAAGATGAAGTTTGGAATGAAAATGAGATACCATTATGACTCACTTCTCTTCAAGTAGCTTTGGAAGAACCGCATCCCTGTAGTAATTTATTGTTGACCATGCGTGTATCCTGAAGTTGTAGACGTTGCTCAAGTTATAGTCAAACCGCTCCATTATGTGCCCTGGAATTGTATTCACTATTCGAACATCACGTTCTAGTGTCTTTATAAAATGTTCTTCATCATAAATATCGCCGAATTTGCTGTGCATGTAAAAAGATATATAATAAATACTACCTTTTGAAATAAAAGCATGTCAAATTAGATGTAGCTGACAATGATATGTGGAGGGGCACATTAGTGTTCTAGTTAGGATGACTTTCACTTTAATTATTCACTCTTATCTTCTCATGTTATGACAATAATTCACTATAAAATATTTCACACTTCATGGTCCATACACGGTGGTAATAGGAGACCTTCATCATTGTCAGAGACTCAGACTTTAGATGTAACGATTAATCTTCATTTCATTTTGTTCACAGATGAAACATCTTGCACAAGTGATTATATCAATCACCTTGGATCTCTCCAAATACTGTGGAAACGGAAATATGGAATTATAAGAGTTGCATTCAGGAAGCCTGCCACAGCCACAGCATTGCATATCTGTAAACACCAGCAACAGACACTAATGACAGAGTGGTGCTTCTTGTGCTAGGCCAGTGAACGTAAAAGTATTACAAGCTTTTAGTAATACAGTGAAAAATGCTAACAAATATCTATACCGATGTTCTCTGCTGATTCAATCCACCGTTGGCCTCAACATATAGATATCCATTTGACTGAGGTAAGCCTACAATCATAAAGTATGATTTAGACATCTTTTCTAAAGCAATATATCAATATAATAACAATAGTACACAACATACACAAGCATTCATATCCTCTGACTCAAGCTGAAATATTTGTCAGTCAATAACAATCCTAAAATCATTTGATCATATGTCTCTAGTCAGCTCTTCTAGCAATATTCAGAATAATAAGGTATGGGAAAAATTGATGCCTAAGAAGATGAATGAAGCCTATGATATATAACTTAGGGAACCAAATAAATACAAGTTGTTTTTACCTCTTGGCAGTTTTGTGATGCATGGTCTCCACTCGTCGCCTTTATAAGAATTTTTCCATATAGTGGATATCTAGAGGGAAGTTAAAAACATCCATTAATAACATTGAACTGATTAAGATAAACGGAGGGGAGGTCAACATATACTTTTGTTATTTTACCATCTAATCAAGAATTTGTAAATCTACGACTTGCTACTGAAAAGACTCATTATTGAATAAAGAGAATGGTAATCTTTGCAAGCATCATGGATGAATAGCTTCCTCAAATATTAGTTTGGATTAGGAAATACTTGTTGCTAAGGAATCATGAATATGCATACACAACTAATTAAAAAAAAACTACCTCTCTTACAGCAAATCACGAATCAAAGACACAATATCAAACTAATGAAGGTCAAAATATCACCCAGATTGCCTTTATTCCAATCATGTAAAGATAAACGAAATTTCATAATCACTCGCAACTTGAAATCACTGACAATTCAGATCAAGTGAGTTCCAATTATAGCAAAACCAATAAGAAGGGTTGAATCAATCACTAACTAACCGCATCAACAGAGGAATTATCAGAGTCCATCTCAGATCGGAGATTGGCGTAGAGCTGTGGGCTCCTATAGATCAAGCCAGGAGGATTCCTAAGCTTAGCAATGGGGACAATGTCATAGGGAACAACTCCCATGTAGAACAACATGATCGAAAGGTAGATCATGGGAGCGAAGAGGAAGAGGCCATGGCGCTTCAGGATTATGGATAGAAGGAGCCATGCAAGTCGTTGGGCGAGTGACTTAGAAGCAGGCTTCAAAGATTTCCCGGTATAGTGGCGGTAGCGCGGGGATCGGCTATGTGGCTGAGGCGATCTAGGGCTGCAATTTCCGCTGTTTGGAAATTTGTACTGTTTCATCGCTATTGTATTCACATTATGATGAAAAATTTATGGTGGTGGTGGTGGTGATTGATGAATTAATTTGAAGGATTCAAAATCATGAGGAAAATTAGGGGGCACGCGCAGGAAGAAAAGGATGAAGGTGAGAGGAATGATGATCCGCCCACACATAGTGCAAAGCTAACTCAATTACACTAAATAAGGCGCTCCTAGAACCAATTCTATTGAATTTCAGGGTTCGTCTTATGCATGCATGCATCCATGCATCCCCCGTTGTTGTTTTTTT
>AYJT01101009.1:0-10879 GCA_001278415.1 Ocimum tenuiflorum
TAAATATTTCGTTTAATATAATTTGTGTTATGGTGATAAATGTATACTATACATATTATATGTTTGATTGAATGAATTCATTACTTTAATTTATTAAAAAAGTATAAATATTATAATTTTTATAATTCTATCCTTACAAAATAAAAATTACGAATAAAATTACAATATTAATAGTACGAATTATAATATTATAAAATTGCACGTAATCCACGGTACGAATAAAATTACAATATTATTAAGTTGTAAGGATGGTGAGACAACAAGTCCAATCATAGTAGAAAAAGGGAGTAGATGGTCGGTTGAAGAAGTGGTGAAAACTAAAGCAAATTATAAAAAGTGATAAGATATAATGATAAAGATTGAAGGGGCATGCAAAAATAGGCTGACACAAAAACGATGTGAAATCACAAATTATTCTTTTCCTTTACCTAATCGATCAAATGTTTTGCCCCGCATAAATCATTCCATGTGCTTTATCGCCTTTATGTTTTTTCTTTTTCATATACGGCGTCTTTTTATCTCATCATGTATACGTTTGAAAACTTTAGAATGATGTTGAACCAATTTCTACCTATAAACATATTAATTCATTTACGAAAATTATCCTAATATGTGAATGAAATGCGAATGGGCAGTTAACGATAGTTGAAATCTATGGATATATATGTAGCTAGTAACCAAGCATATTTCGTTTTAATTTAATTTTTGATCGGGGAATTTTTGGGGTGGTGGAAGTCGAACTCGGATCTCTTACTTATTAAGATGTGAGGAATACTGACTAATCTAAACGCCAGTGGATATTTCATTTGAAATTATTTATATAGAGTTTGTCTACTGTAATTGGTATGTATACAAATGGAGGTCTGGATTGTATACATCAAAGGATTGTGTTTTCTGCTCTCTTGGTGGGTTAAAAGAAAATAGTGAGAGTGTTTTAACCTTAGTTATTTCATTTTAATTTGTTGGCGTGTTAATGAAAACAACAAGTTTACTAACCACATGATTGAAGCTAAAATCTGGACAAATGTTAGTCCCAAATCAGAGATAATCTTGCTTTGTGGAAGCGTTAGAGTAAAATTTAAGTTAAAGTGCGGAAATTTAATGAGCCCAAGTTAATAAACTCAGTTGACTTGTTGAGCAAGTCAGCTGGTCTGCAAAATGTGTTTGTCTTGTCGAGTAGATTATGATTTGCTTTACAGTTATACTTCAACTATTGCTCGTAGCTAGGTTTCAAATTCTTAACAAAAAGTAAATAAAGATCTAAATGATACAGGATATATAGAGGTTCGGATGTGAAATATCATATGTCATTTCTTCCTTAAAAGAAGGGATTTCCACTAATCTTCGTTATACACAGTGTGTTAACACAGTTTACAAATAGGATTCTTCTGAAACGGAGGACTTGGTCTTCCTCGGTCGCAGGCACAGCGTAGAAGCTTTATCGGAATCTCCTAGGCTTCTTGATCGGCAAGGTTTGAAGCTTTGAGTTCTCTTCAAGAACGTGGTTTGGTTCGGATGATTTGCTCTTTGATAAAGAATTTATCTCAGCAAGATACGGCTCAGCCAAAAAAGGACCAAGAAAGTGTCAGTGTCCTCAGCTGAAAGCTTTGGACCACCAGAATAATGTCTTGAGTTTAGAACTCGGAGTGAGCTTGAGAGTGTTTGAATATTGGAGGTTCGTAGAGCAAAATAACGAACTTCGTAAGTTTTGTGTGAGTGTGTCTGTAGCTTTTTCTTCATGGTTGGTCTCCTCTATTTATAGGTGAGAGATTTGAATTCTAGCCGTTGTCTCACAACGGACAAATTCCTCAAATTCTGGTCAGTAAAAGGTGGTCGTTGGTGTACTTGCGGTCAGCTTTGTCAGCTCTTTATCCGCTGGGTCTTCGGTTAAGGTTATTATCCTCCAGATAATAACTAGTTGACTGACTTCCTTTTTTAGGTAGGTCAACTCTAACTACCTGTCTTATCACTTCAGACATTTCTTTTTAAGATTCAGTCGTCATATGAGACAACTCTCTTTTTAAGTTGTCTTTTGTCGATATTCTCGTCTTTAGCTTGAAGTGATAGTCAGTTGATCTTGTGTCAACTTCTGGAGGCTTCTATTCTCTTTGCTCACTCAGCTGACCAGTCCGTAGCTGGACTTTCAGCTCAATTGTGTTCCTCACAGCTAATCATTCTCACAGTTAGGAACTTCCTTTAGCTGTGGTCTTCTTCAGCTTTCAGCTGATTGTTAACCGTTGTTTCACCTCACAGCTGTGTTCCTCACACTTGTAGTCTTCATCTCTTCAGAATCTATACTATTGTAAAGATAATCTTATACAAGATTTCATTCTAAGCTTGATCCTAAACTAATGGTGTTTGTCATCATTAAAATTACATCTTATTCCTACAATAAGTTTTAAATAAAAATTCAATGTGCATAATAGCGGTGATGGAAAACTTTATATGTACTGCATGGTTATTAAACTAACAAATTTAATTTGATGTAAAGAAAAAAATGCAATCAATCAATTCGAGTTTAATCATAAAAATGCTTAAAATTATTGCGTTATCTAAATTTTATCACAATCCATCCATTTGAATCATGTATAATTATTTTAAAATTTTATACGATCTATATGTATAAAAATTTAATAAATTTATTAAATAATCTAAAAAACATGAATTTGAATTTTACCATTTATATCTGAAAATTTTAACAATGCAAACCTTATTTGAAATCAAATTAATATAAATAAATGGCACTCCAAATTAATTTAACATTCAGTAAAGAACTTTATTTATTAAATCTAAAATACAAATTTAGCAAACACAATAAATATTAAGTATGAAAATTATACAACTAGAGAATTTTTAGTTAGAGTCCAGAAGTATGGGTCCACTAACTTATTTTTGTCCATTTTAATATTTTTAATTAAAAAAATAATAAATTAAAATTATGTGATCCCATCATCTTTATCTTTTCCTGAATCTTTGCAACTCATCTTCAGAGTTATCTCTTTTCTTTGTTCTAACAAATTTTTTTCTATTCTTCTTTAAAAAACGGCTAAAACAGAAAAAATCTTACATATACATTAATAAATTAAAAAAAATTGTTGACCTCCCCCCACCAACGTAAAGCTAGATCCACCCATGGTACACAATTTGTTTGAAATAAAGAGTATAATTTTATAATAAATTTTACTTTTTATAATATTCTCACTGTAACTCAAACTCATGATCTAATAATGTAGTTTATGGGTTTAAAATTGTGAATATATATCTTAGAAAATGTTTTTATTAAATTATGTTACTAAGACATATATAATATATTATGTATAGGTCCCAACCTGAAACAAGAAGCTTAGGACTTACATACTTAAAGTGTCAGCTCTATAAGTTAAGAGGTGAGTTGTTTTTAAACAAACATGCGGCTTTTGTTGTTAAAATTTTTTTATTTTATGAAAACCATGTTTATGTCAAGCATACTTCCACATGTTTTCCTATGCCATGAATGAATATGAACTCCAAAGATATCTAAATATGATGCTTTGATGCAAATATGATACTAAGTACAAATATGATACTTTTATGCATAAATATAGGTTATGAATGTGATTATATTGAGTTCTATCCATTATTGTCTATGAAAATTATATGAGGCTTTGAGAAGGTGCAATGTATATAAGATGTTTTAGAATGCAAAATGTTTTGTGACTGAATATTTATGTAATGCATTGAGTGTGTTTTGTGTTCAACCCAAATGTTTTTCAAAATTTTTCACAAATATATGACCATGATAGACAATTGACATGGACAGCTGGGAAGTCCTTCTATTTTGTGAAACCAACCTTCATTTATTCCTATGATATCTATCGTTTATATTTGTGTTCCATGGCACCTTGTAATCCGATTAACTATGCTTATGTATATTTTATGCTCGCTGCTACAATTGACTTCAAACTTTTGACTAAGACCATGTGGTGAATTGCTGAGTGTTGCCACGTATTTGAATGTTTTTGAAAGTTGACTGCTTTTGCTCATATGGTATGTCTTATTGGTTCTTATCAAGTCAAATATGTTCTACTTCTTGTTATTTTTACTAGTAAACATCACATTTGCTTTTATTGATCGTTCTTATCCACTGTATGTGCAGGTCTGTAAGAGTATTTAGCCAATTGACATTTCTTTGAATCAAATACGATTATGATGGTGTGGTTGACCAATTATTGACTTTTACACTTGATTTTTCATTTCGATCTTTGATCTGTCAAGTATAATTATTGTATTTGACTAGAATTATTTGCTCTTGTGTCATGTTCTATTGCAAGGTATATATGTTGGGTTGATAGATTGGCTTGATCTTTATGTTATGTTTAAATCTAATGAGTTCATTGATTAGTCGAGTGTAATTCTTGTTCAATTAGTTGACTTTTGTATTTTTTGTCCTAACTATTTTAAATGTTATGGTGCTCATTTTTACTTAAAGCAAAATATCTTATTCTATCAATTTGACAAAAATTTCTATTTTGTATCTTATTTCTTTTGTGTGTATTTCTGTTAGCATCCGATCCTATTTTCGCAGTGGGGGAGCCACAACAACAATTTTAATTGTGTTTAAACTATAATAACTATGTTTTAGTGCTCGAAAGGCATTTCTTATTACTTGTCCACTCGGGTACAATACTCTTATCCGCTACAATATTAAACATTGCTATTAACACTTGCAGTTCGCATTTGTGTGTGAAGAATAATGATCATTTATATTTAAAAAAGTAGGATATATCGTATTATAACTAAATTTCACTTTTATAATAACTATAATTAAAATAATAAACTTAATGTATAAAAGCAGTACATGGAAAGTAGGATTAGTATGGATGTCACAAATTTACCCTGGTATTGTTTGCCAGAACTACAAGTAACAACATGGGAAAATATTATGAAATATATCACATTAATTGAACTAATATTTTTCCTTATTTATTCCAGACTTTGATGGACTAAATTAGGGCATGCATAATTTCCAGAAACCCTAATTTCAGTTCAGTTGTGGAGATCTTTGACCATATTATCCCTTATAACTCGCCTCATGATCTTCCCGGAAGGCGATTTGGGGATGGAGCCGACGAACTGCAAAACCCTAATCCTTTTGTAGCTCGCCGTCTTCGATGAAACATACTGGATTATGTCTTCCTCAGTCTCTTTTGCTTGTGTTTTTATCACTGCACATGCACCGGGAATTTCTCCAGCTTCTTCATCTGGTAATCTGCCAGAAATATGGGTTTTACATATTTCATTTTTATTTAATTTTATGGGGAAATTATGGTAAAATATTGTTATGTCATCACCCCACAACAGCAGCATCTTCTACTGAAGGGTGGCTTAATAGGATTGCCTCTAATTCAGCTGGAGCAACCTGTCCAAAAATCATTCAAGATTTTAGTGGAGGAAAAGACCATTCTGCCACTTGGGATCGCCTTCAAACCCCATGTACCATCATTAAGTCATAACTAATGAGATTAAGATTGTTTACTCCTTTATGTATCCTAATTGGAGTTTCATTTCTTTGATTCACCCTAACCATTACATGCATTTGTTACGCCATTTATCAGTTTTTCCATGAGGATTTTTGAAACCGATCCTTTTACATTTAGCAAAGTTAGATTCATGGAAACAAGGAAGGCAAATTTCCTTGTAGAAAAAGTAAAACTGGGGAATACAAAACTCGTCTTTGTGTCACAAGTCACAAAAATGTATCCTAATGAGTTAAAATATTTGCATATGAATCAGATAATATTATATATTATGTTATACCGTTCACAGATTTAGAAATTTTATAGGTTAATGAAGATCAATTTACACAATCATTAAAGAAAGATATTACCCAAATAGGTTGCTATGAATTGTAGTCCTTGTGTGACATTACTATGTAACATTATGCATACCTGGAAGCCCTTGTATTTGATGAGTTCCTTGATCCGATCGACGAGAAAAACGTCTCCATCATCATCGATGTATCCGATGTCCCCTGTGTGAAGCCAACCATCTTTGTCAATGGTAATCGACGTCTCATGATCATTCTTGTAATACCCTGAAAACCAAACAACGGTTCACATTAAACCCTAAACCCTAATCTTTTATATTTTCCCGTCATAATCATCAAATCGTCCTCACCTTTCATGACGCACTTGCTCCTCACACAGATCTCCCCAGCGGTGTTCTTGGGTAGTGAATTGCCGGTTTCGGGATCCACAAACTTCACCTCCAAATTCGGGAGTATGAATCCCACTGAATTCTTCTTTGCAGTCACATTCACATGACTCATTGTGATGCAGCTATGTTCTGTCATTCCATATGCCTGCAACAGACAATTATCTTAATTTTCCTAGCCCCTTTTGAATTTGATGCGTTTGTTATAAGTTGCATATATTTTGAGTAAATTGCATTTTTGATCTCATAGGACATAGTTTCATTTCTTTTTGATCATTTAGATTTCTCAATTTGAAAAATTTGGTGTTGATTTGCTCGTTTTACCTTGTGTGGCTTATATTTATCAAAACGATTTGTAGAGTTGAAATAAAAAGATCCCCAAAATAGATTTCACACTAAAATTAAAAGTGCAAAAATATTTTGATGAAAAATTTGTCGGTGACCAAAATGAAAGTGTGGACTAAAAGTGAATCTATTAAACAAAATGAAATACGAGACTAAAAATGCAATTAATCTTCATATTAATAAGTGAGTTGCATTTTTGGTCCTGTAGGGCACAACACTATTTCATTTTGGTTCCGTAGATTTTATTTTTTAGTCCAAATTCAAAAAATTTACAATTTCGCTTCCAAAATTAATGGATCACTAACGCAAAATCACATGCTAATTTATCTTCTATATGATTTATATTTCCATAGTTGATTTATATAAACAAAATAATTTTTAGACTAAAAATATAAAAATATGATGGAAAAATGATTGGTGGAACCGAAATGAAAGTCTGAGCTAAAATTAAAGGATCAAATGAAATGTACCGGGTCATGTAGGGTAGGAAATGCAATTTAATCTGCATAATATGTACCTCTTGAACATCGACACCGGGGAATTTCCTCTGGAACTCGTTCAAGATTTCCGGAGCGAGGGGAGCAGCAGCAGTCATGACGGACTTGAGGCTGAGCTTCTTGAGGTCGAACTCGTCAACGATGGGGTTCTTGACGAGGCCGAGCATGATGGGAGGGACGACTGGGGCGAAGTTGACACCGTGAGTGATGAGCGCGCCGAGGAAGAGGCGGAGCTCGTAGCGCTGCATGACCACCACTTTGCCCTTGTTCTTGATGGTGGCGCAGCATATGCCGACGAGGCCGTAGATGTGGAAAAATGGTATTAAACCAAGTGTCGCCACTTGGCCTATCAACTCCGGCCCCACGCTGAAGAGCGTGGAGCAGAGGTTGGCCACCAGGTTTTGGTGAGTCAGCATCACGCCCTTCGATACCCCTGTTGTTCCTATTGAAATTGAAGACATGTATGTGTAACCTATTTTTAAATGATTCTTTTCATAATTTCCATTCGGTGGAATTGAAAAGAAATTTATATATTTGAATTTGAAGACTAGCTTTTGAGTAGAATAACTCTGTGCATTTACAAGAATGAGAGAAATTAATGCACAAAATTAACTTGATAAATTGAGGTGTGATGGATGAAACATCGTCTACAATCTGGTATTAAATCTTCTACTGTTTATTTTTTATGATATTTAATATAAAAATAAGAATTATGATATATACATACTCTTGTAATATTTATAAACAAAAATATAAAATTTTAAACAAATGAATCCATCAAATTTAATAACAGATATTTATATTTTCTAAAATATTTATATACTATAATTTAGTGGAATAGGGCTTGCGTTCAACTACTCTAAGAAAAGTTAACCCAAAATTTTGAATGGGATCAATTTAAAAATTGGTTTGTAAATAATATTACAAATAAAGATAAGATAAGATATAGGGAAGAGTTTTATAGAACTTGAGAAGAGAAAAAAATCTTTGATATTCTAAATTTTCTTCAGGTTTCGAGCAACATTCATATGGTTTTGAACGATAACATTTTTCTTATGATTCTGATTTTTCAGTTTCTAAATCTTCATTTGAAGAATATCTATCTGTATTCTTTTGAAAAAGACTATAAAGTAAAATTCTTAAAAAAACAATTAATAAAATTAAAAACTAATAATAATGGGGATGGGATTTCAGTAGGGAATTGGAGTGAGGATCTCTCTTCCCACAATCTACCTTCAAATAGTATATTTTGATGATATATATTTCAAGGAAGTGAGAAAAAAAAAAACATTATATTTCCAAAGCATTTATTTTGTGAAAATAAAAAATCTTTGCATGCAATAAAAAGAAGTATATTGATAAAGGGAGACCTGATGAGAAAGGAAGAGCACAAAGATCAGTCTGCAAAACTTTGTCGTCAATAAAATCTGTATTAGCCTTGTCGGCGGCCTCGAGCAGCTCCTCGCAGTGCACAGTTCCTTCTACACGATCTTCACCTTGTATCAGCACCGGCAATCCTAAATCTTTCACCTAATCAATCACACACAATTTCTTCATTCACTTCCCCACTAGATTCACTTTAGTCTATCCCTTAAAATAGTTTTACCCTCTTTAACCTAAAAATTGTTTTGATATTTTTTATTTCAATTCTGAAAATCATTTACATCATATAATCCACAAAATGAGCGTGTAATTCACTTATGCAAATCCCTCGTTACTCATTGGCATGTGTAACACTGAGCTTTTATTATTTTATATTTAAAATTTATTTTCAATTTTGATTTTTTATGCTTTGTTTTCATTTTATAAACACTTAGATTTTATAACATGTAAATTAGGTTATATAATATTTTTTTCAATTATTAACTTTTAATAAATTGATTATTTTACAATTATATTTTAGAGATAATTATATATCATATTTGGATCTGATAAAATCACATAATTTCTGTAAAATTAAACTAAAATATAAAAAATTAAAATTGAAAATAAACATTAATTAAACATAAAATAATAAAAAGTCGATGTGTAATATAGAGTGTAACACAAAAGTATGACAGGAGATATGCATTAATTTTGGGATTGACATTGCTAATTTTTCGAATTGAGGCAAAAAGTGAATAAAAATGAATTGGGAACATAAAATGAAATAATCACCAATTAATCACTAGTATTAATCATACTAACCTTATGATAGGTGGATCCATCAGTAACTATCAGCTTGGCATCAGCAGCCTCAACTTGCTTCCTAATTTCTGAAGCATGACAGCTAGGGTTAGCGCCGGAGAAAACTCCGCCGGCGGCCATGATGCCGAGGGCGATGGTGGCGTACTCAGCCACGTTGGGGAGGAGCACCACCACGACGCGGCCTTTCCTCAGCCCGAGTGACCTCAAGGCCTTGGAGAATCTTCCCACATCCCTCTGCACCTCCTTATAAGTGTACCCTTTTCCGGTGACAGAGTCCACCACCGCCACGTTCTCGAGGTAGGGCTCGATGCCGGAGAGAACAAACTCCGGCAGGGTCACATCTTCGGGAACGTGGACCGGTGGGAATTTGCTTCTGAAAATGATCTCTTCTTGGGCTGAGCTTGTAGCATTAGTTCCCATTATATTATTATTACTATTGTTTTCCTTGAGTTTGCTTGTGTTGATTTAAGTTGAATGGATATTATATATGGTGGATTCTTTTTCTAGGTTTGGTTGTTCATCATAAGATGCTCGTGTGTGTTGGATTAGTATTGAGTAGGGTGAATTTTAGGTCATAACATGTTGAGGGAACAAGTAAGCCTTTTGAGAGGTAAATTTTTCATTATTATTTTTGAGTTGTTTGGCAGGTAAATCTTTGTTACTTCACATGATCAATATTGCATAAAAGAAAGAGAGAGAATTAAGCCGTTTTTGCCCTTCTCACCCAATTACCATAATCTCGTCCTTTCTCTTATAAGGAGAGGCTTGTGAGGTTGTGGGTGACCTTGTCACCTCTTATGGGTTACATTGTACAAATGACTGACACGTGTACTAATTAATGATGATAAATCATGATAAAATCTTTCTTTGTTAATAATATGATTTGTCTCCATTAATTAATACGAATATCAATCATCCAGGTAATGTAAGACAATATATAACACCATTATCTTCGTAACGGGGAATGCCCTCGAGTGAGACTTGACTGGAAAATCAAACTAAGAGTCCGCTTGATTTGTATTTCAAAAAATTGAAGTACCCTGAAAAGAGACAAAAAATTGTTTGTTGACATTTTTTAGTTAAGAAGAGAAAAAAAGTATAGATAAAATTTGAAATTATTTTGGAGGGAATCACTTTATTTGAAAAAATGAAACATAGTTTTTTTGGAAAAAAAAAAACGAAATCAAACGGGACCTAAATTGATAAGTTGCTATTTTTTTATTGAAAGCTAATCTTGGTTCGATAAGCATATTGAACATTTTGTGTTTACTTTTATTCTTGTATTGTAAATATCAAATTATTCGATTCATGTTATACCCCTAACTTGAATTCTGTGTATAGTCAAGCTAAATTATAATGTAATATTTGATGTTCAATATTATTCGGAGCAAGCTTGAAGTTGAACAATTATCCATGAAATATAAGTTTAAAATTATATGATAGTTATACTCAACTCGTTACGAAAAATAAATGCATAAAATAAAAGGGTTTACCAATCAGGATAGTACAGGCAAACTAGGGCATACCCAAGGGATACAAAGAGAACGAGCAACCAAAACAAATATCAAATGAAACAATGAAACAGGATAACAACAAAAAACTCCAAAAAAAATGGGCAGCATAACCTCAGAAACTGCACCGAGCCGAAGCAAAAACCT
>AYJT01101036.1:0-11507 GCA_001278415.1 Ocimum tenuiflorum
ATAAGTAGTTTGCTTGAAATGCACAGAACTAACAAACAATATTCGGTTGAACTAAAACATCGCTTTTTCACGGCTTAGTCTTTGTAAAAAATATATATTTTGTACATAACCAAAATACTTTTTCAGAAATAACCAAATGATAATGATCTAAACCATCAAGATTGATGATTAACATCAATTTATAATTCTCCCTTCGTTCTTATTTGATCTATTCTCTTGTAATAACAACTCAAAGGGTTTTTTATTTTATTTTATTTTGTGTGTGTGTCTACAAATAACGTGCATAATGAGATATTCTTTTCTTTTTAAGCAAAAATTATGCTCTTTCATTTCATTTTCAGAATGTCGGGTATTAATTTCGTTTCTGAAATTGAACGCTGCTCTCTGTTAATGTTAATCAATAAATTTATATGAAAGCTACTTGTTTAAATAAATATGTCCGGAACTTTAAAAAATACTACAAAAAAAATTCCACACTCACATTGATGTCTCCACATAGTCTCCAACTCTTGATGCAATGTGTCAAATATTTAGCTCGTGTATATAGATATACAAGCCGTTTTGTTTTACTGTCGAGAATCAATATGAGTTTGATAGTAATTGGAATGATTATGAGTTTCGGAATGAAACCCACCAAATGAAAAGAATTTGACTGATTCCCAAATATCGGGGAATCGTTCAAAAAAATCCATTCGCAAATTACCTATTAAACATTACATTTTGGATTTCATTCCAAACTCTCAAACCAAACGATACGGTAATTTGTTGAGGATAATTCCCATTTCAACATATTAATTATATCATCCGCAAATTGCAATCTGAAATCATGGAATGGAAATACCGAGGTTGCCCCTGGACTCCCTCAAGCAAAGTGGACAATCTCACATGGTGGTTGTACCACTGGCACAATGGAGCTTGGGCTCCACACTCTCTCTCTCTCTCTCTCTCTCTCAGAGAGAGATGATATGATGATGATGATGATTATATCCATTATCCATATTCCATAATCCTACATTCCTCCCCTTATAAATCCATGTGTTCGCCACACCTCATTTTTGCAGCATCAACCGATCAACCCACCACCTGGTAGAAAACCTAATCGCCACCATTTTCAAGTGCAAATGGAGTTGAGCGTGCTCGAGAGGCAAACGGCTGTGCTCCAACGCATTTATCAGAACCAATTCCACATGGATCCCGATCACCAGCAGCTGTGGCAATCCGAAAATCAGCAGCAGCACCGGCGGCGCCGCTCTTGCTCCGCCGCTCGCAGTGACTCAACCCTAAAATCTCTGCCGCTTTCCCAACCTCAATCGCAATGTAACAGTAGTAGCTTGCCCTACAAGAGAAAAGCAGAGGTCGATACATAAATTCCAACTCACTCGTTACTATTATCAGGATTAATTAATCCTATCGGTTTTCTGTAATTTATACGTGTTCGTGTGGAATGCAGTTAGATGTAGAGGAGGAGACTGAAGAAGGCGCGGCGGAGGAGAAATCGGATATCACAACGAAAACCGAAAGGGAGAATTCAGGCAACACTAGCTCTAAGGGGAGTTTGAAGGCTTCTGAGGTTGAGAAGCCGGATTATATTCATGTCAGAGCGCGCCGCGGCCAGGCCACCGATAGCCACAGCTTAGCAGAACGGGTATATATATACATATATCTATACATGTATTGCTGATTATTAATAACAAAAGAGACTTGATTGATAAGAAGAGTATAATAATAATTTATATTTTTGCGGGTGGTGTTAGGCAAGAAGGGAAAAGATTAGTAAGAAGATGAAGTGCCTGCAAGATTTAGTGCCAGGTTGCAATAAGGTTACAGGCAAAGCTGGTATGCTTGATGAAATCATTAACTATGTCCAGTCTCTGCAAAAGCAAGTAGAGGTATATGTGTGTGTATATTTCATATTTATGTGGTTGTTGTCTTGTTGATTTGTTTCTACAACGTTATATTGACTTGATAGTACTTGCTCCCACTTTTCAGTTCCTTTCCATGAAACTGGCTACTGTAAATCCACGCCTAGACTTCAGCATTGACAACTTATTCGCAAAAGAGGTAATTTTATATCTGATGCTAAGATACAAAACATGGATGAACTCTTTGATTAAGTTGTGATGAATTTGTGGCAGATTCCAGCATATGTTGCCAGCTTACCATCAGCACAAATGGAAGCCACAAATCCAGCTTGCTTCCAATACAACCCAATGCAGCTAGGAATCGAGGTGGCAATCGATCAATCCCAATCCCAATCCCAATCTCATCAAACTGTATCACCGAAACCAGGATCATCTTCTTTACCAATCCCAGAAGTGTTTATTGATCCTTCTTGCATCTCTGTACGTAACGCCTTCTTTAACTCGGCCCCTGTATTTCGTTTAAGCTGAAGTTGGATTGAGAGTGATTGTTGTTTAATGTGCAGCAATTACAGCAGCTCTCAGGCTGGGAATCAGATTGGCAGAATCTATTTTCTACTGGATTTCAGTAGTTGAACAACATCTATGCTGATAAGGTTAGCTGCTCTCCACAATTGGACTAAATGCACTGCCCTTTTCTATATTCAAGATTCTCTTTCTCAACGCATTGATTCTTACTAAAGTTCCCACCTTTTTGTTTTGCAGCCTAGGCATCGTTTCACTACCCATCAAATAGGAGGCTAGAACTAAAGAATTTTAACACAATTTACCACTACCTCCAGTGCCTATGATTCTCAAGGTGGGAGCATATTTTGTGCCAATTTATCATAAAAGTAGCAGCAGCAGCAGCAGCAGAAGAAGAAGAAGAAGAGGCATTCATTGGTGACATACAAACATACTATACTACATATGGATACTGTGTACAAGTAGTGTTTTTGTAAGCTCTGGATATTCTGCCAAATATATTCATTAATTTGAATGTACAGATCATATCATTGTATCTAGTATTTGTTGAGGATTATTATTTCTAAAAGTAAATAAATATATATATTTGGTTGGGTACAAATAATTGTGTGGTGCTGTCTAACTAGCAGAAAAGCAAGATGGGAGCATTGCATTTACATTTTTGAGAACTTTAAGCATGTGGGCACTAAGAAAAAGAAAGAGAGAGAGGAATTGTAGCTGTTAAGTGGTCCTTTTTATAGTTGCCTTGTTTTAATCTGTTCATTTGAGTCACTTCCACAGTCACCAGACAATTATCTGGACCACCCTATTTCATCACTGGATAGCATCAATTCCATCCATACAACTTAAAAAAACAGCAAAATGCATATTCATATAAGGTGAAATTCCCCGCGGCCAAATTTGGTAGTGCGCACCTCTCGTGCAAGGACGCCGATGTTCGTTCAAACTGTTAAAGAGATGGTACACATTTAAAGAAGAGAAAAGATTACATTCGCCCAAATATTTCAGAGTTAGTGCTATTCAACAATACACTAGAATATGGTTATATGGCACCTGATAATAAAGTGCTAAAAAACTATGGCTACAGACTTCATAATTTATTTCAGAGCCCTTCCACAAGAATACTATCATAATTTATGTAAAAATCCTTCATTCGCACGCCGGTTTGGTGTCAAAGCTGCTCAAGCAAATCGCAAAAGCTTGAAATGCAGAGAGTGGGTAGCGGTAATCCATGGTAAATATATCTTTTCCGATCTTCCCGAATTGCAGGATTACCTTTTCCTGCTCTGAGGCCGGTATGTCGACTGAAGGATCAACAGCAGCCACCAGCTGGAAGTTTTTAACAGATGCTACTGTAACGCGGCCTTTGAAATTTAAGCACCAGCATTGTAACTGTTCATGCCATCTCGGAGCCTTGTTTTTAAGAACGAGCGTGGCTTCAGTGTTTGGAGTTGATGTGGATGAGATAGAGAGGTTAGGGGAGCTAAACGATATAATTGGTTCCTTCTCCTTCATAATACGAGAAGATCTCTCCTCCAAACATGGAGGAAACGATGTGGGTGTGGGGGCAGTGCCCCCCTCCTGAATGGAGGAGAGAGGGATCGAGTGCATCGCACAATTCATTCTTCTCGGCCCTCTCGTGCGAAGAACATTGAGCTCGTAGGAAATTGTGGCAATACTAGAGTTGTACAAAGGTAACTTTGGTGATACCCGATTGGAACTAAATCTGCGACTCTGATGGGTTACATGGTGCACAGCAGCTTCTTGAACTTGGCAATCATATATGGTGAACTTGGTCCCCAGAAAGTTTGACCTGAAAATTGATATCAATTCAATGAAAACTACGAAACGTGATAGGTATGAAGAAGGATGTCGGAAGGCTTGCCTGAGTTTTCCAACATATGTATTGCTTGCTCGGGAAAAGTCATCTGCAACCAAAGAAATCACGAAGTCTGTAGCCGTGGCCCTTCTGATCTTCTTTGCTGCCAATAATAATTTATCGTTCTCATTCTCCGCTGTCATAAGATTCAGATGATTAGTAGGAAGCCTTCTAGTGGATTATAGTATACAACCAAGCATCTATCTAAGGTGCTCAAGTAAAATTGAGCTTCCAAATAATTTCATTTTTGCAGAAGGCATTTCATTTTCTCATATTTAAAAACAGGAGTAAATAAGTTGTAATATGATCACCAAAAATCCTTTTCTAGTAAAAAATGTATCAAAAAAATTGCTAAACTTTCAGGTGTTTAAAAATGCAGCACACGCACTGAGAGCAGCATCAGTTTTGGGGGAAACAAAAACTTAGTGCAGTATATACAGGTTAGTGTCCAGAAACACAGATCATGAGTGAACATTCCAAACACGCAGACACACACACACACAAAGAAAAAGAAGCGACCGAATATATCTCTGGAACTAGAGATCCCGCCCGAAATGCTAAAAACAGATATGCTTTGAAAGCCCTTTAGTCCCCATTTCAGTTTAAGAAGATAGCAAACTACCACTGTTACAGAAAATGTATGACGCAAATGCTCATACCGATCCATCAACCAATTTGGTGCATTACAATCAAAAGTGAAAGAAGCAAATAAACCACCGAAGTCATAATTTACAGTTTATGAACAATATATGAGAAGGAAGAAACATAACACTGATTGAAAAACACATTGCAAATAACACACGGGATTAATTTCTCAAACATGGAAGCTTCAAGGCAAACTACTTTCAACAGAAACCATACATAAATCAGTGGCTTATGTTGGATAGCAATTGAAAAAAGTATAACCGGTGCTTTTGTATAAATTAAGAACATGGCACATAGAGACAATTCTTTGAGCAAATAAAACAACTTACATGGTGTCAGACCAAAATACAGGCGATATGTTGAAGTCGTCCTATCTCTCTTGATAAAGCATTGGATAGGAGCATCACGGGGGCCCGGCTAGAAGCAACAAGAGACACAAATGAAATGCTGTTTGAAACAATAATTGGCACCAATAAAGGGTACATGAAATCAAAATGGATTGAGATAAAATAAAAAAACTACCTGTTTTAGTGAAATGGGAAATGTAAGCCTCCCACATTCCTCTGGAGTTTTAACAATTTCTTTCGTTATGTCCCTCCAAGATCGACAAACTGATGCACAGAAGAGGACAACTGTTCGAGCAGGCCAAGCTGCCTCACTCTCTTCAACTCTCTGTATAATGTCCAATAGCAACTCTGGGGGTAAATTCGCCCATTGCCCTTGTTCAATTGGAGCATAAGTAGCTACATCAGGAGCTACAAACGATCTGGTTCGACTACGCCAATGTTTCCCATCATGCCCCCTCCTAGACATGCTGCCAATTCCATCTTTAAGCCCTTTTATTTCTCTTATAATGCTCTTGAATGACATTTCAATGGATTGCAGCAGTTTGCAGAATCAGCCTAGAAAGAGTAGAATGGATTTTCAGCTAAAATATAAGTAATTGCTCATTGTTCCTCTTCATTTAAGAAGGACAAGCTTTTAGTTCTCTTATAATGCTCTTGAATGACATTTCAATGAATTGCAGCAGCTTGCAAAAATCAGCCTAGAAAGACGAAACGATTTTTCAGCTAAAAAATATAAGTAATTGCTAATTGCTAATTTTTCAGCTAAAGTTCATCCACAATAACTGAAAACAATATTGATCGAGCAGCAAGATCGAATTTTCAGAGCTCAAATTCTCATTTCGTTTAGTCATTACTATCCAAGCAAAAAAAGTAAATCAATCTCAGCTCCAAATATTCAAACTTTACCAAAACACTAACACGAAATTAACCTTCCAATCTCCAAATACTGACAGAATCAACGGAAGAAGGATCCAGATTTTCGGAAAAATCAGCTCGTCATATTCACAACAAACTCCAAATCAAATCAAATCAAATCCGAAGGCCGAAAGTAGAGAACCTTTGAAAGTGCAGGGATCGAGGGCCAGAACCAGATCAGGGCTATGTGGGCCCCAGATCAGCCACCAAAATCACTGGCATTTTCCTCGTGCAGCTACCGTCGACGGAACTCTTTCCGCCACTTCGCCGGCGGCGAGCAGAGCTAGCAGCGATCACACCGACTCTGAAGCGGCCGCAGAAATAACAGCGACTTTTTTGGTTTAACTTTTTTACAGAAAAGAGAAATCTTCGCCCGCATGCTAATTTCCCCACGCCTTTAAATCTCTCTCTCTCTCTCTCTCTCTCTCACACACACAAACACAATCAATTTATTTACGTAAAAATAGTATATTTAAAAATTGAACTCCGAACAAAAAAAAGTGCCTCCATTTAAGCAAAGCTGTGTTTTTTCTCGAGAAATTTCTTGATTTTTGTAATATAGCTAAGAAAAAACTATATCGTGACGCGTGTCATTGGAATATATAATTTATTTAAGGCAAAACTTGTATTATAGATTGAGACGGATTTAAATAATTTATTTTCAGCAACTAAGACTCAGTATCCTTCTTAGATCATAAACTTAAACCCGCCTAAATAATTTTGACGATCTAACGAGAGACCTCCCGTTTAATTAATTCGAAGATATGTTCCAAAAAATAGGTGACAATAGTGATTTATTAATTAAAATTAAACCTACACTCACCTAATAACAAAAGAGTATCCAAGAAAAGTAAGAGATAATTCTTGTCCTTGAGGGTTCTTTTCATATAGTTTTTCCTAAAGAAAATTCACTCAAAAAGTAATTTCCTTCAAAAATAAATTCAAATTTTATTTTTATTTTTAAAACATTATTTTACTTTTTGGGAAAACACATCAAACGGAAGAATGATGGCATTATTTAGCCGTTTGTTTGCGTTTTTTTTTTTTGGAAAATTTTAAAAAAAGATTATGAAAAGTTCTTTGATTGCGTTTTTTTATGAGAAAGAAAAAATAGAGAGAAATTTTTGATGTATTTTTGGAAGGAATATCTTTTTAAAAAATGAAAAAAAAATTTCAATAAAGAAAAAAAACGTAAACAAATCGAATAATAAAAAAGAATAAAAGAAATCGTGAATTTGCATTTGTATAAAGTTAAGTTAATCAATATTTTTGAGTTGATTATAATTTTGACCAACTCGTGAATATAGTTAAATTGACACAAATGAGCCCAACCATAATTCACCAAATTCCATCTTCACCGAGCAAAAAGTCAATGGTTTGTAGCCTCAAATATTTCCTTTTTCTCTTTCTGAATGCAGAAATTCGTAAGAATTCATGAAAAAATGAAAATTTTTGGGTGATTTTTATAAAATAAAATAATTGCACCACATTTGACCAATTTGGACTTAAATGCATCTAAATATAGTTCGGAGGTAACTGGTTTTACACCGGCACGTTGCGCGCAACGCCGGTACTATACATTATTAAATTAACAAAACCATGCTTAAATTTGTATATATTTTTATAATTTTAATTATTATAATAAAGTTTTTGACGATTGATATAATTATAATATAAGTTATTATTTATATACTAAATTACATGCATAATTTCAAACAATAAAATGAATAAAGGAAATAGAAATCCAACCAAAATGTGACTCTTGTTTCAAAACATTCCGATTTAAATGACGAAATAAAAAAATATTTTTATTTTTTAAAATAAGTTAAGAATGAAGTAAGCGTAGCATTTTGGGGAAAAGGAAACAAAAAATATAGTTTTGTTAATCTTTATTGTTAATTATTGCATATATATATATATTTATATTTATGAGTTAATAAATAAAATTAAGAAAATAGTGATGATATAATATTTTCAGAGAGATGAAATTATAGCGAACTATTCATGATGATGTGTAAAACAATTTTGATGACAAATATATATTTTTTATTTTTCAAAAAAATAAATATGTATAGGTAGATATAAATATTAATTAAATAAAATAATTAAAAAAGGAGACTACAAGACATATTGAACTAGAACCGAAAACAGATATACACGCATGCTATGGTATCAAAAAATTGCGAATTTCTAGCTGATTGAATATTCAACTTCGTAGACTTGCGAAATTCGATATACACCAAGTTTACCAAAGTAAAACTCAAACCCCAAATTCTAAACTCAACAAACGGCTAATTAGTATACTTGAAAAAAAAGGGCAATAAATAATAATAATAATAATAATAATAATAATAGAAAAGGGCGAAATTATTGCACCAAAAGTTTGATTTGTGCATGCGCATTAGTCAACTATATAGTATAATCAAAATCAAAATACACAACTCGGTCAACCATATAGTATTTTTGAAATCAACTGTCTCCTCCAAACAAACATTAAAAATCAGCCTATCAACTTACGCTTAGGGCTTTGAATGGTCGCCTCCAAAAGCTTGGATGTTGAACATTCACCATTTTCATAAACTCCCTCCAGCCATTACCACTAGTACCTTCTTCTTCCTTCATCCAAACCCGAACGACGGCTTCATTAGTATTGCAGAACTACAAACACAACCGATCTCTCAAACAAAGTAAACACGAAACATTGGTGGGTTTCAAATACTTGGGCTTCTGCAACGTCTTCAACTCATCTCTTCGAGACTTGTAGCATAATAAATCTCCCTCGTAGCATACTTTACCCCCCACATCATCCCGATAAACGGGATAGGAAGTCCAATACGAAGCTCCACCAACATACACCACGCCTAAGTAAAACCTACACTGCTCGTCCCCGCGAGCAAGAATCTTGCGCGGTTTGCTCTAAGATCTGTTCTTGCACGAGTAAACTGCATACTGCCTCCACGAGATGACCACGATCTTGAGATCAACCGCAACGGGGTCGTAACAAAGGGAGTAGTTGACTGTTACTCTATCAAATTTGAATGGAAAGAGAAATCTGTCGATCTTCCCCATAGAGGGGTTCCATATGAATAGAGACTCCAATGAGTCACCTCGCAAGAGGAGCACACCATTGCAAGAGCACAGAATGAGAGCATTGGGATAGGGAGGGGGCGGTTCCGGCGAACCATCCGCCAAGCTTGTTCGGTAAAAGTAGTTATTTTCTACTTTTTATTGATGATTACTTCAGGAAGACCTGGGTATATTTCTTAAAGCAGAAATCAGAAGCCTTCGAGATATTCAAACAATTTAAAGTCATGGTCGAAAAGCAGACTAGTAGGAAGATTAAAGCTTTAAGAACTGATCAAGGCGGAGAGTTCACATCAAAGGAGTTCCAGGAGTTTTGTCAAGAAATGGAATTTGAAAGCCACTAACAGTCCCAAGATCCCCTCAGCAAAATGGTGTAGCTGAAAGGAAGAACCGCACCATTCTTGAGATGGCCAAGAGCATGCTGAAGACAAATAATTTGCCTAAAGAGTTTTGGGCCGAGGCAGTTGCATGTGTGGTGTACTTGTCGAACTGAACACCTATAAAAAGCATTTGAGGAAAGACACCGTTAGAAGCTTGAAGTGGTGTAAAACCTGGGATAGCTCATTTGAGAGTGTCCGGGAGCAAAGCTTATGCAAATGTAGCAGATGAGAGGAGTAGAAAACTCGATGATAAAGGTGAGGTCTTCATATTTATCGGGTACGATTCTAACTCCAAAGGCTATACGTATATAATCCAAATACTAAAAGGATTGTAATAAGCCGAGATGTGGAGTTCGACGAAGAAGGAGTATGGGATCTTGGTTCCAACGAGGAGTTCAACTATATTCCACACCTTGAAGAATCAAGGACAGAGGAGCAAGCAGGAGACGTTGAGCAGGAGCATGTGACTCCACCAAGCTCACCTGGGCCAAACCATGAAGACTCGCCACCATCTTTCTTAAGTGAAAGATCCACACCATGTGAAAGAAGCCTACATGACATCTACAAAGACACTCAAAGGTTAGAAGATCTTACACTGTTTTGTCTATTTGCTGATTGTAAGCCACTAACCTTTGAGGAAGCCGAGCAAAGTAAAAAATGGCAAGATGTGATGGACGATGAAATCAAGGCAATCGAGAAAAACAATACATGGGAGCTCGTGACGCTTCCTAAAGGCCACAAAGCTATTGGAGTCAAATGGGTATACAAAGTAAAGAAGAATTCAAATGGAGAAGTCCAAGAATACAAGGCAAGGCTCGTCGCAAAAGGATATAGTCAAAGAGAAGGAATCGACTACGACGAGGTATTTGCTCATGTGGTTTGACTAGAAACTATAAGACTAATAATTTCTCTTACAACACAAAATAGATGGAAGATTTATCAGATGGATGTTAAGTCGGCCTTCTTAAATGGAGTTCTTGATAAAAAAGTTTATATCAAACAACCGTTGGGCTACGAGGTGAAAGGCCAAGAAGATAAGGTTCTAAAGTTGAAGAAGGCATTATACGGACTAAAGCAAGCACCAAGGGCATGGAATAACAAGATTGATAAATACTTGGAAGAAAATGAGTTCATCAAATGCCCCCATGAGCATGCCCTCTATGTCAAGATCAAAGGAGAAGATATCTTAATTGTGTGCTTGTATGTTGATGATCTTATTTTCACAGGAAATAATCCAAGGATGTGTGACAAGTTCAAGAAGGCCACGATTAAAGAGTTTGAGATGTCTGACATTGGTCTCATGGCGTATTACCTCGGTGTGGAAGTCAAGCAACTTGAGGATGTGATTTTTATCACTCAAGAAGGATATGCAAAAGAGATCCTCAAGAAGTTCAAGATGAAAAATTGCAAGCCAATCAACACACCGGTGGAGTATGGTAACAAACGATCTAAGCATGATGGAGGAGAAAAGGTGGATTCAACACTTTTCAAGAGTTTGGTTGGTAGCTTGCGATATCCTCTATGCTACTGGAGTTGTGAGTTTCTAAATGGAAAAACCAACCACTACTCATATGAAAGCGGCAAAAAAAATTCTTCGATATATAAGAGGTACGCTCAACTATGGCCTACTTTATTCAAATACATTGTCTCCTTAAACAACATTAAATCCTCCAAAGTTAATTGAATTATCCCTTTATTCCAACACAGCCTCCATACCCTCAACCAATTGGTCTCCATACATAGCATCCCCATCTTCCAGAACGTGCAAGTTCATATTGTTTACCGGATCAACCGAGTGGGTAAGCAGTAATTGAACCTAGTAAGCCTATTAGAGAGTCGTCGGCGACGGTGAGGTCGTCCCTCCGCTTCTTCC
>AYJT01101052.1:0-10561 GCA_001278415.1 Ocimum tenuiflorum
TCTCCTCTCCAGTTTGTTCCAAATCAAGAAATCAGACACCCTAGAAAATAGCGAGGGTGCCCGTGATGGGCTTCTTCATGTAGGCCATTGTGCATCAAAGTTCGCATCTTTCTTGAAATCTCGAGATAAGAATCTCAACTTTGAGCCGGATAATTCAGTTGAGATGAAAATTGGGTCTTCTGTTGAAAGTGCTGGTTCGGGAGTGGTAGTTAAAAATGAGGTTGTTGGTGAGGGGTTGATAGTGAAAAGAATGCGAAACAACCTCAATCTTGTCGGTGGTAGTAATGCTGATAAGGTTATCAGTAAAAGGGCTAAATGTAGCAGTGAAGGGAATTTTGTGAAGCTCAATATCAATGGTTATGGAAGGAAAAAGTTCACGTTTAAGAATAAGAGGACAGGTTTTAGTTCTTCTAATAGATATCGGAAATCTTTTAGACGAAGCAAGAGAAGTGAGAAGGGTGGGGAAGAAGACAGTCTTGTATTTGAAGAAGAGGAATTAGTGGTGGATACTGGAAAGGGGCAGAAAAAGTTGAATGCCGGTGCTGGAGTGATTGAAGAGGCTGTGATGAGGGTGAGAAATGAGGCATCAGATGAGAATTTGCTGAAGCTATTGAAATTGACCCACGGTTATGACTCGTTTAGGGATGGCCAGTTAGAGGCTATAAAGATGGTGCTGTCTGGGAATTCCACTATGCTGGTCTTGCCAACTGGCGCTGGCAAGTCCTTATGTTATCAGTTACCTGCATTGGTGTTTCCAGGGATCACACTTGTGGTCAGCCCTTTAGTAGCTTTGATGATCGATCAGCTCAAGCATCTGCCTCCAGTCATTGCAGGTGGCCTTTTGTCCAGCAGTCAGGTTGCTTTTGCCTCTTTATATGTGCCTTGATATTTGCATCACAAATTAATAGCTCTTTTTTACTGACTGTATCTTGGCTGTTGTTTAGACGGCGGACGAGGCATCAGAAACACTTCGTTCACTACAAGAGGGTTCTATTAAGGTTATTTAGTGGCCTTGGTTGCCTCTGAGCCCCCACCCCGGGTTCTCTACACTTAGCAGCACCGCGGTCACTAGCCTTTGTGGCGCTAGAATTTGAAATAATATGCATAACTAGACCATCCGCAACCAAAAAGTCTATTTTGTAACTATAATCTTTTGGTGGACAAGTGCTTTCTGTCAAACCTTTGAATTATATTCCAAGAAGTTGATATTTTCTACTTCTCTTTGATTCATGCTGCAGGTTCTTTTTGTTTCACCAGAACGGTTTCTGAATGAAAAATTTATTTCCTTCTTTTCTGGCTCTTCGCTGTTATCTGCCGTGGTTGTTGATGAGGCCCATTGTGTTTCAGAGTGGTGAGTTCTTGTTTCATATTTTCTTCTTTGGATTTCAGATTTTACCTTTCCTGAGATTCTTTATTGCCCTTAGCTTACTTATTATTGCTAACCTTGTTATTAGATTTTTTGCAGAGCTTTTAAATGGTTGTGATATTTTGGCAGGTCACACAATTTTCGACCTTCATATATGAGGATTAGAGCCTCTCTGCTGCGAAGTAGGCTTAATGCAGGATGCATTCTTGCAATGACCGCAACTGCAACAAATACAACCTTGTCTGATGTGATGCATGCTTTAGAGATTCCTCCCACTAATCTTATTCAGTCAACCAAGTTAAGGGATAATATGCACCTGTCAGTTTCTATTAGTGGGAGTAGGTTCGTGCATACACCCTCAAGATAAATCAATGATCTGATCATGGAAGTTTAGCTTCAGACTAAATTATTTTCGTAATTCAACCACTTTGCAGAATGAAGGACTTGATGGCACTGCTTAAATCTCCTCCCTTTTCAGATATTAAAAGCATCATTGTTTACTGTAAATTCCAGGTACACTTTTCCTACCACATATTGTGTATAGCCATGCCTTCATAATTTAATGCTTCAATTGATGATTGGGTCAACTCCAGTAGATACCTGTTATTTTTTATAATCCTTATTGGCCGGTATATGACTTTTTTTCCTCAATTTTGTTTGTAGTCTGAAACTGATATGATAAGCAAGTATCTCCGTGATAACAATATATCTTCCAAGGTTAGTGTTTTGTTCCTAGGATTCATTTGGTTGGAAGATCAAGCTGCTCTATCTCAAAATTGTTTATCACTGGCATATGTGTTAAAATGAAACCATTATTCTTGTTAACAGAGTTATCATAGTGGCATTCCTGCAAAAGATAGGAGTCGCATACAGGATTTGTTCTGTTCAAACAAGATTAGAGTGGTGAGAAGTTTATCTTTTTACTAGTTTGGTTCTTCAGTGCGTTTATCTTTTAAAACGTTTAGGTGTACAAACCATCTGGGTTTACTGACTTGCATTTTTCTGCTTTGGAAGGTTGTTGCAACTGTAGCTTTTGGCATGGGGCTTGATAAAAGTGATGTTGGTGCTGTAAGTGAATACTTCTTTTCTTGTTTTACCATATATTCATTATTGTAGTGAATTGAATCATTGTGATTTTATGGCCGTTTTGGTTTCGGTTTCACTCAAAGATATCTGTTTCAACAAATCTCTGAATGCTATCGCATTTAGTTCGTCAAACTCAATGAGCTACTTGTAGAATAGTGTGAATCTTGGGAGTTTGTTTTTTGCAATAAATAAGAAACTCTCATTTAGCCAATCAATAGTAAGACAATTATGAAAAGCACGAAAACACACGATTTTTGGCTACCCAGTTCATCAAGAGTAACTACTTTTGGGGCGTTATTAAGCCAGTATAATAAAGAAACTGAAACTCCAATTATGACCCTTTTAAGATGTGCCGAACATGTCCGATATAATCTAAGATTCTACAACTGTGTGGGATCTGTCCAATATATCCTTACTAATATATCTCATGCTCCGCCAGTCAACACTTCCATTATATACTACTATGTATAGGAAACTCATTCAATTGAAAGATTTGCTGCAAAAAGGTGTAGTATCTTTCGCATTGATGGAGACAGTTCCTCTGGAAAAAAATTGACATTATATCCATGTATATGCTAATTTTTACAGATCTTTCTAATACCTGTCTCAGGTTATCCATTACAGTTTACCAGAAAGCTTGGAAGCGTATGTTCAGGTAAAAACTTTTTGTCGGCATGACTTTGTCTTCTCAACTAGTTCAGTATGACTTAAGTCAAGCTGCTAGAATTATAACCACGAAATCATTTAGGAAATTGGTCGTGCTGGACGTGATGGTAGGTTGTCTTTTTGTCACCTTCTTTTTGATGATGCCACATTTATCAAGCTTCGCAGTTTGATGTACAGGTAATTGACTAAATCATTTTGAGGCAGTTCTCCCCTTTCTATATTTTTATGTCTGGATGTGCTGACATATATTATGTTACTCAGCGATGGTGTAGATGAATATACCGTCAACAAGTTACTCTGCCAAATCTTCAATGATGAGAAGCCTGCAAAGGAAGAAATTGGTTCGATAGTCAAAGAATTGGCATCCCGTAAATTTGACATGAAAGAAGAGGTCCTTCACTTAGCTGCTTTTGCCAAAAGTTTATGCATCTTTCTTTTGTTTTAAGATTTCAGTTTTCCTCTTAAATCCTTGTTTATGCAATAAAATGGAAATTGATGCTACTTATTACAGATACTGGAAATTATTCATGGCTCTTGTAAACTGATTTGTTTTTGCTAATCTATGATACTTTCCAGAAGTACTTAATTATTTATTTTCTTTATTGTCTTGGTTTCTAGGTTATTCTAACAATTCTTACTCAGCTGGAGTTGGGTGAAGTGCGCTACATAAAATTGCTTCCACAGATTAATGTAACTTGTGTTTTAAATTTCCACCAGGTGTGTAGCTTAACCTTTTGGGAGAATTAATGACATACAAGCATATAATATGGTTATGCTGCTATTTGGGGTTTAAGTTTTAATGTTATTAGCCTTCTACCTGGGTCTTGATTTTTCATCTATTGCAGACTTCACCACCAATGCTTGCATCTAGAGATGTTGTGGTTGCTGCAATTTTAAAGAAGTAAGAATTATTACATCTCTCAACGAGAACTGGAGCAATTATGTGCTCCAAGTTCTTTTCACTTAATTATATACGTGCCTTATTACACAGGTCTGAGATGAAAGACGGGCAGTATGTGTTTCACATTCCTTCGGTTGCAAATAGCATTAAAGTGCAAGCTCTTGAGCTAATAAATCACTTACAGAGTCTAAAGGTTTGTATTAAGATAAGTTTTATCAGATTTTTATAAGTTCAGTAATCAACGGTGCAATGATGATCTGCATCCTCCTCCTTGGAAAATGTTAATAAGTTCGGAATGTTCTTAATTATATAATTTATTTGATGTTTAATTAATCGTTTGATCCTTGTTAAGATCTGCATGGAGGAAAAGCTCATCCTGAAGAATCATGCCTGTTGGCAGTATGAATCTCGCATTATCTAAATTGCTGCAAAAGAATACTTATTTTTTCGCTGCCAATTCATTATTCTCAGAACAATGCACACACTGCCCCATTTCTTTTTTTAAGTATCCAGCGTGGATATTGAGTTTTGATAATGATTTGGAAAGAGAAAATGTTTAGTATATTTACAATATACAAGCAGAAGCAAAGGTTAGGACTAATAGATTTCATACAACTACGAGAGGGTTATTCTGATAGGGAAAATAAAGATATAACTGGGCCCAATTTTCGATAATATAGAAAGAATAAGAGTGACATTAGTAATCATTCTTAGCCATGCTGAAATTTTAGATCATGTATGACTCACAATAGATACAACATATCTCATTGTTGAATGTTGCATGCAAATAGTGTTACTCTGGCCAGATTGCAGAATTTCTGTTAGATACTTCCTGGACTCTCTTGACATGATAAACTTCCTAAAGTTATATTGGTTGTACTTCTTAACTTTGTTGAATATATTCTTTCATTTCCTATAGCGATTCGGCACTAGGTAAATGAATTCTGGAATAAATCACCCAATTCTGGACCAAGCTAATTTTTGTATTTGCTTCCTGTGCCAAATATGTCTTGTCTTTTTTAATGCTTACTTTTCGGGGCTGTATTTTGGACTTACTGTAGATGGATTTCTTTTACTTGACCAGATGAAGGGGGAAATTACATATGAATTGAAGGATCAAGCCTTTTGTTATACAATATTGGAAGTACCAAATGATATTTGTTTTTTGGCAGCTCAGCTAACAAAGTGGCTTTGGGAGGTTGAGACTTGTAAGGTGATTGGCCTTTTTCATGTTATTAGTTGGTTACTTCTGTTTCTTGGTACTATTCGCTTTCTATAGATACTTCATTAACACTGAAATGGAAGTTTGCATCATTGGGGCCCATGTCTCCTTAAACTTCTGCTTGAAATGTGCATGTCTTCTGTGTAAAATTTGGAATAAAATAATTTTGCTTTGAATTGATTTCTCATAGCTGTTGTCTGAAGTCTGAACCTGACATTATCTTTAGAAGCTCCGCAGCTAATGTTGGCAGATAAAAATCACATCTCCTTCTGTTTTAATATTGAGCAAGAATCATCTGAATCCCGAGATCATTATCTTTTTTCTCTAGTTTATACAATAGTTTTGAGAATGATTGGGATCATTTTTGTCAACCTTCTCGTTATAAAGTAATGATGGCCAATATATGTATGTGAAGTTCATATTGTTTTCTGTGGTGAAATGGTTAATAGTAGCGTATGTAACTTTCTAATATATAATTTTACTAAATTGCAATCCCATGGTATCACTTAATCTACTTACACAGGTCCGGAAATTAGACGCAGTGTTTAATGCTTCGATCTTCGCAGCAAAAGTTTGTGACAGAACACTCGGTTGCCAAAATAACCAACATACACCTTGTTTACAAAGGAAGATTCAGGAGTACTTCAATGGGGGTGTTGATGTTGATATGCCTATTCAGATTAAACAGAACAGGTCAAGTGCAAGTTTTAAAGAGATAGATTATCATATGAGAGTTAATTACCAAGTTATTGACCAATTATATTCTTAATGCTTAAATTTACATGTGTCTGATCAATTATAAAATTGTGAGAATAATGTGAAATTTGTTGAATTTCGATGATAGAGAGTTTAGTTTTTCTATGATTGACCCTTCATAATATTTGCCTGCTGTGGGTAAATTTTGTTGGCTGATATGCAATTGAGCATCTTCGTCACATGTTTTGGCCATTTCAATGTCAATAAACTAATATATATGCGGTTTTAATTTGCAGTCCATTTTTGCGAGCTGATATAAAGGTAAAAATTGTGAAGATAATATTGCAAAGGAACAAAGTGGAATCCTTGAAATTAATGTATTTATTCTCAATTGATGTGATGCATTAGGTTTTTCTCCAAAGCAACTCGCAGGCGAAATTTACACCCAGAGCAGTTGCAAGGGTTTTTCATGGACTTGGAAGTCCAGCCTTTCCTTCTGCAACTTGGTCAAGAACTCATTTTTGGTATTTTGATTTTTGAAGAAAATATTATTATTCCTTCCAGTCGAGCAAACTGTAACTGCATATCTCGTATGAATTTTAGGGGGCGATACTCAAACGTGGACTTCAGAGCGGTAATGGAGGCAGCAAAGGAAGAGCTCATAAATATTATGGGGAAGACCGCATCCTAAACAGTCTCTCCATTCCCACAAGAACGTAAAAACATATCAAGATTTGCTCGAATCAACCACAAGTAGTCCTTCTTTCCTTGTGCATTTTTTCCAGCTATTCGAATGGGGTGTGTATATTGTGAGAGCTCATTCCGACATGGTTTTCTTCCACCACAAGGTTTTCCTCCTCTGTCCCATCTCATGGCATTTATCGTTTGTTGCTCAACTGTTTAGGCTTTGTTGTGGATCCTCTCATTCTATAATATTGTTATATTTGATTTACTTTTATAAAATTTGTGTTTGTAGTGGCTGTGATGGGGAAGATGCTGCACGCCGATGATTCGAGTCACACACAGCAGGTAGCCACACTTGAGTCATCAATTTGCCAACGCAAGATATTATGTATACATAGAAGCCCTATTTCTTTGATAAGTAAGTTTACATAGGTTTAATATCATCCATCATTATATACTGGAAGCCACCAGTGAAGCATTAGGCACTGTACATACAATTCTGAGAAAATTAATGAAAATGTGGGCATGGCTATTCTTTTCCTCTTCTACATTAACCTTTATTATGACTTTTGGGTGGTGTGAAACTTTTATTATGTTCTCAAGAAAAATGTCTTCTTCTTCCTGAAATCATGATGGGCATATTAAACATATATTGGAAAATAAGTTTAAATTTATTTTCAAAACCTAACTGACATTAAAATATACGTTATGAAAGAAATGTTTGTATCAAGACATAAAAATTATCGACAAGAAATGTATTGACTATACAAAAGTGGAGTTGATGATGAGTCGGCGCAAAACAAAATGGTCCTTTGCTTTGCTTGATACAAATTAAAAGTGTGATAATAATATGAACACTCCTTTGCTTTCTGCCTAATAATAATATGAATCTTGTATTCTTGCTTCCCTTGAAAAAAGTCTCAAGGCCAAATATAGGTGACAAAATTTTGGTCAGAGCTAATATACATTTCAAACGACACACATAAATATTTCGAGAAAATTAAAACCTTCATTCAAACGTCGTCTCCAAATTCGAAAAAAATTATAACGAAAAGGAGATAATAATTTTATACGACTGTATATATGCATTTACGTCTCGTCTCCACAAGCAAAAGAAACCAAGAAAAGAATCAACGGATAATCCGCTTGAAAAGCAATTAAATTTGAAAATACGAACATAAAAGTCGGCATATTCCAGATTCCCCCATTCCAGCAGCATAAACAAATTACTTACGTGGCATGATCGCGCATTTAAAGCTAAGTATTGAGTTGATTTATATACACAGGATCCATTTTGCCTCGGTTTTTAGTTTCTATCTTCATACATATACTAGCAGTTTTCATCCTGCAAATTACGTGAAACGGCTTCTTGGTTCAGTTTGACGATAAAAGGTGAAGCCCGGAAATCAACAATAAGAGAAGCCGCCGGAAGAAAAAGGAATGGTGATGGAAGAGGAGTCCAGGCGGACGTCAAGTATATTCACAAATTATGCTCTCATGTCTGCCTTTCTTGGCTTCGCTATTGCCCAGTCCATTAAGTTCTTTACTTTCTGGTATGCTGCCATTCATCTTCGTTTTCTAACATTGAAATTACAACCCCTAATTTTCATGATCTTGGGTTTGGTGAGTGTGTGTCTGTCCACACACAGTCAGAGAGGCTCTTCCTGATTACAAGATTTGCAAGTAAACGAGTCTTTGTATTCAAATGATGACAACTGAACTGGATCTGAATTTTACTAGATATTTGGATCTGGTATCTTTTTTTTAATTGTTGAAGATGTTCTTAAGTTGAATAATTTGGATTACTATGACACATGATATTCAGAAGTTCCTCACTTGACTGTAATTTATGAGGTCATAGTAGTTGGTTGAATTATTTCCTTTTAAGTCTAGCTGGGAGTAGGTCTTCGTAGATCTTTGGTTGCTGTACATAAAAACGCTGGTTGAGAGTGAGATAGAATTTCCCAGCTTAATATATATCTACTGAATACATACAGAGGCTATCCATCCAGGATCGATATTTATTATTATCAAATGCTTTATATCTGCTATAACATATGTACAAGAAAAATGTCTATCGAGCATTATTTAAGATCTTGGAGAAGTCTTTTGCAGTTTTTAATATATAATTGATAGTATTTCTTAAATCACCCTTTTGATTGAGTACACTACAAATCAATTTCAGCCTCTTATTATTATAGTGTGTGCTTCTAGAGGAGCGCGCATGCAAGAAGGGAGTTTGAGCACTTCTTAAAGTTAATTTGTTATCTCGGAAGTCTCAAGATTATTGTATTCATGCAGGTATAAGGAACATCGATGGGATCCCAAGCAACTTATTGGATCTGGTGGTATGCCATCATCCCATTCAGCTACGGTAACCGCTCTTGCAGTTGCTGTTGGTCTACAAGAGGGCTTTACAGGATCACAATTTGCAACTGCATTAGTCTTGGCATGTGTGGTATGTCTTGTACTTCTTTCTTAGCTGCCTCAACTATTTGTTAGAAACCTTTGCCGATTCATTCTCTCTTTTCAGTTAAAAACATGTTAAATGCTTCATTTGCTCGTGTTATGTCAGCTTGCTGGAACAGAAAGTAATAGTCACAACTTTCACGGGTTATTTTATTTTTAGTATAATCAGCAATATTTTTTTCTGTCCTCCCATGATTGGCATCCTTTTTAATAACCAAGTGAAATAGAGACGTATAGATACTAGCAATGCAATATCAACTTCTTAATCTGCTTCCAAAAGGAAAAAGTACGGAAAAACCTCGATTGAATTCAATGTCTCTCTACACATAATCAGCTGCACAACCTCAATGGAAAATATTAGAGTTCTGTGTCATTGCTGAAAGTATATTTAACCATAAGAAAGAAGAGATTATTATAATAGTGTCATTGCAACACACAATCTGGTATAAATATATCCTGGCGCATAAAAGTTATATTTACTTTGGAGATCCTTTTACTGTACCTCTTGTATAACTTTATTAGATGATAATATTATCTGTTTCATCAAATAATATGAAAAAGCTACAAGGATATAATATGCATTAATAAACTCCCAGACCCATACCAAACAGCCATACCCTTGCTCTGTCCTCAGTCCCATTTGCCTTAAATTGCCAAATTATCTCCAAGTAAATGCTTTTTAGAAACTATACCGGACGAGAAACTAGAAGTTAAATTAAAATAACTAAATAAGATATCATACTAGCTCGTGATGGCCAAAGATTGAAACCTTAAGGTGCCAGCAATTCAATTTGTGCAGATTCCTTATTAATGAATATGGATGTATGAACTTTAAATATTGTATATACTAAATTAATAAGTATATACTAAATTAATAATACTAACTTTTCTTCATTCTAGAGCTTTGAAATACATACACTTTTACACTTACAGTAAATCATTTTTTTTTTTGTTTTTTGTTTCAACCTTTCATGAATGCTATATTATGTTTTAAGTTAATTTGTCATACCTATCATACTGTGAATTGGTACTAACATTTTAGTTATATGAGTTCTAATAAGCATTACAATATTACAAAATCATATTTGTGGTTGCACTTGGTGCTTCTATATCATAACAAAAATCAAATTGTTGCAAGTCCATTGAAGCACAAAATTGTATTGTAAGTGGTGTTGATAGAAAGTTCAATTTAAAATTAACTAATGTAAAGCTAAATATATTAAGGCACTTCCAAATATTTATCGTTTTTGTAATTAAATATATATATATATGGGGAGCAGATCCTGTGAGAATGACCTTAAAATGAGAAATAGGAATACATGCTTTTTTGTTCAATATTTCACGATTTTTTATAACATAATTTGTGCTTAAAAATCATTATAATTTTTGAAGCACAAGTTAAAAAATAAAAAGTACAAAACATCAAAACAAAAGGATCTCAACCGTTGATTTTTCAGATCCTAAGGCCCAG
>AYJT01101057.1:0-12351 GCA_001278415.1 Ocimum tenuiflorum
AGATTGGTGAATGGTTTTGATGTGATGGTGGCGGTGCATGGGGCGGCCATAACTAACATGGTTTTTCTGCCTGAAAATGGAGTTGTGGTGCAGATTGTGCCTTGTGGGTTGGAGGTGTTGTCGAGGAGTTATTTTGGGATTCCTTCGAGAGGGATGAATTTGAGGTATTTGGAGTATAGGGTGAGTGTGAATGAGAGCTCATTGGCTGAGGAATATGGGGTTGACAATGAGCTCTGTACAAACCCTAATAGTTTGCATATTAGAGGATGGTATGAATTTCGTTCTGTTTATTTGGATAATCAAGATGTTAATGTTGATCTAGTTAGGTTTAGGAGAACTTTGTTAGAAGCCAAGAGGCTGGTTTCTAGTTAGATATGATTTTTTTTTAATAAATAGATATTGTACTCTCTTTTTTACTTCTTGTAACTGTAGTATGAGTGGAAGATGATGGGTAAATGCGACAAGGATTTTAATTGTGGTGTTATTATTTCGCCAAACCCACAAATATATTCCAAAGTATTTCGCTTTTCTTAAATATATTATAAATTAAGAATATTACTAAACAAATACCCAAACTATCTCAGTAGTTGCAAAAATTGAAACTAGAACTAGGGGCGCTCACGAGTCGAGCAGGGGCAGGCTCCAGCTCGAGCTCGATAGAAAAATTCAGAGCTCGAGCTCGAGCTCGACTCGACCGAGCTTGGTTTTTTTGAACTCGAATTCGGCTTGAACAAATACTCGATGTTACTCAAGCTCGACTCGAGCCCGATTAGTTATTTTTTTCAATTCCATATCAGAAGACATGTTTTAGTTCTTTTTGAATCAAACAAAAATAATTTGAAAACAAGAAAGATCTGAGCCAGATTTCCTCAAAATTTCATCAGAAAACATAAAAGGCTCAAAATACTCACGAATTCGAAAACAAAAAAGATCTGCTCTAGATTTCCTCAAAATTTCATCAAAAGACAAAAAATGTATCTTTGAATCCTTAATCACAAAAACCAGATGTAGTATTGAAATCCATATATTCAAAATTTTGAGATACAAATTAAAATTGACAGCTTCTTGATAGTGTCGTCGATGGAGACGACGACGCCGTCTTCGATCTATGGTCGCTGCCTCCATGACTGCAAGCTTGCAAGTGACCGCGGAAACAGAAGACTCAGTAGGAGAAGCAGAAACATCTGAAGCCAGCTGTGAGGATGGAGTCTCGCCAGTGCCGAATCAAGAAATGAGAAAGAGAGACTAGAAGAGAGAGTGACAAGAGAAATGGAGGCGCAGCAAGCCAAATGAGTGTGTTAGGGTTTTGTATATATATAAAGGCTACATTTGTAAATATTTCAATGTTAAGGGGCAAAAAGTTAAAATAATTATATGGGGCTCGATTAGGCTCGCGAGCTTGTCGAGCTATGTATATCAAGCTCGGGCTCAGGCTCGGGCTTGAGAATTACTCGAGTAGCTCGAGCTCGAGCTCGACTCGTTTATTTTCGAGTCGGTTTCAAGCTTTTTTCGAGCCGATCTCGAGTAGCTCGTGAGCTAGCCCTGCTCATGAGCACCCCTAACTAAAACTGCCCCATTTAAATCCAGGTCCGGTTTCGGTCCGAAACTATGTAGCACAATGTGGCTTTCAATTCTAGTTCTGAACTACCGGTTCCAAGCCAATTCCGGCTCGATTTCACTTAAAATAAGATAAATTTTCACATTTTGTTCTAATTCCAATTCAAACCAGAACCACCGATTACGATTATAAGAAAGGAACCGGACCTGGTTTGGTTCGAAACGTGGGACAAGGTCCTGGCCGATCCCGGGCAGGTTCAGCCAGCTCCATTTCAAGGTGGCCATCACTAGTTGCTAATTAGTCTGAAATCAAGGTTAACAAATACCACCACAACCTTCACCTTCATACTACTTTCATTAACAAATTAAATTGAGAAAATGTACAGAAATTGAAACTGTTTCATCTATAATCCTCAGTTTAATTCTAAGAGGCACTCAGAAATTTCCCATGAATAAAGACTACTAACCGGGTCGAGCGCCATGGACGATGAATTGCTATAAACCAGTCATGGAAGACACAAATCAGATCATGATTGTGAACTCATTACAATCTTGAATGTCAAAACTCATTAAATACTAACTACTAACTGTTGGTTTTGGAAGAGGGCAAGGCACTGATGAATATTTATATAATTACTATTCACCATTTAGTCTTTCCTTACTGAGAAAGAGAATCTTTCATGCACTAATCTAAGTAGTGTCCAGGCTGTGTGGGAGCTGCAAGTCATGGCCACAGACAACAGATAAATAAGATTCTTGAATTTAGCAGGAAATACAATTCACTCACCTCCCGCAGGCAGGACTTCACCTGGTTATTAAAGGATCTATTAGGACTCAATTTCATGAATGTATTCCCCCCACTGTTGGCAGACTGCTAAATCAAGAAGTTGGAGCAATGAGTTGTTGAATACCAAAATGTCTGACTTCTTCCTGTAACTGTGCAAGATTTTTGAGGCAGACTCCGGCTTTCATCTCCAACTCACCACCAAAAGAATAGATACATAGGGACAAGATGTTGGTGGTGGGTTTACCAGTCCAGCAATTCTATATATATTACTTTCTATCAAAAATTACCGCCATCGAGCATCCAAGTGTTGTGGTTTTCTCTTGCTTTTCTTCAAAATGGCAGACATGTACTCGATAGTTTTTTCGGATGATTGGCTGTCGCCAGTCAACCACCTCAAAGCCTCTGCGGCTGCATCTTTTTCTGCCTCTTTCTTACTACCGTAAGGCTGCCCAGTGAAATCAAGACCATTGAACATAACAGTGGATCTGAACTTGTTGTTTTTTAATTGTTTTGTCTTGTACGATGGCGCCTGATGTCCTGCCCTAGCCAGCAAGGTTTGGAGGTGATTTTTTGCATTACTATTTGTCGAACCTAATTGAATCTCCTTTTCGTGTTTTCTCGAGGATATTGGAATCTGACGCCCAAAAACAAATCTGCCTTCACATCGGTCTTCTGACACCAACAATCTCACTGCTGTTAGAAGCTCTTTATGACTCTGTACGTCCATCGTTGGATTTAAAAGCTGCAGTCATGTAAGCCTGAGATTAGATGAAGAAAGAAGACAGCACGGCAATAGAAAATTACGTCTACCAATTATAGACAAGATGCAAGGCTGGACAAGGGTCGAAGCACGATAAACATAGAGCAGAGGTTTATTCAGCATATGATTTGACTGACAGAAGATTCTAGACTCTTGAGAAGAAAATATACAGAATAACCATAGACCAAATGCATACCTTCTTCTGAACAAGTTCATCAAGCTCTCTCTTTATACTATGATACATAGTAGCCAATTCTGGCTTCATGAAGAATTCCATGTATCCACCCAGCATTTTCATGTGGCCGTCCTATAAGATAAGAAAATTAGCATAAAAAAGAGGCAAGCATCGAATCAACAAGTGCAAGGCAGGGTGCAGTAAAACCACAGAATTACCAGTCCACCGCTAGAAACATTTCCTCCAAATAAGAGAGCCACAGAGTCAGATACACCAGTTGAATCTCGAAGGAATACTGCATTGACTTTGATTTTCTCATTAAAAACAAGCCATGGGAATGGAATTTTGGCTTCCTGGGCATTCACGGAATTCTGAACAATGGAAGAATCATTAATTCAAGCAGAGCATAGAAATAAATCCACGAAACGATTCAGAGATATGTGCTGAATTAACTAACCGAATGCAACAGAACAGCACCATCCTCCATTGTTTTTAACGATATTGACTTCTCTTTGTTCTGGATCAATAAAATTGCCATTAGTTATAACATCCAGTGATATTACCAGATAAATAACCAGTCACAAATCATCAGGAAATGGAAAGGGGTTGATCGAGTGTCCTCGCCCCAGCATACAGATTAGATAAAGGAAATGGGATTAAGATATAATGATTTACTCACCACAACAGAGCATATACCCGGAAACAGACCTGCACATATAACTGCACGAACAAGATGTTCATCATGACTGCATATGTTGCAATTCTCAGGGTTTTCAACTAAACCAACATCTTTGAGCAAATACATGAACTGCTTCCTAAGTGAATCAATGGCTCTCAGAGTTTGTGTAGAAAGAAAATTTCTCCAGCAATACTCATAGCCAAACTGCCCCCTCTCAGCATCTTTCCAGCCATCAAAAGCCCGGACCAGAGCAAGATGGTCGCTGAAGCCACGAGCAGAAAACTGAGCCTTTGCAGACTCAGCAAGCTGAAAGAATTTCAAGAGATTACCAAGATATTCATATAGTTTTCGACTAAGATGAACTGAATGCAAACCTAATAGGGAGAGAAAGTATGGACATCATCATCAAGAAAAACCTAATGAAACAGAAACCATGAAAGTATATAAAATTAACATATAAATAAGTTGAATGGTGACAATCCAAGCAGGGATCTCCATGTCTTCATTATTAAGTTATAGTAAAAGGTTCCAAATAATATAAAGAATTACTTGAATGAAAACTATCTCCAAAGAGATCCCCTGGTTCAATACTGTCAGTCAAAACTAAACTAGTTCACAAGCACGAACACTAAAATAACTTACTTAAGATACCACACAAGAGCCAAACCCATTATGGAAACCATGCACGAGCCTGACCCATAATACTTAAAAATTGAAATGACATAATTAAATAACTGAATAGAATATGAACTAATTAAAGTAAGATAAAATTCTAGCGAATGCCGCTGCACGACCCCCCTGCTACACCTAAATGAGGAAATCATATTACTGGTTGTGTTACAAACAAAAGTTACTAAACTAATATATGTTCTTCTTTTTTGCGACTGTTTAGAAAATATGCTGAGGTACCAACCCCTACAACCCAAATACTATCCCAAGTAAAAGAGTTATGGTGGACAAAACATTGTGCAATAGGTTGAACACCAAGCCAGAGTACTATTCTGCCTTGAAGGATGAAAATAAACAAACTCTCACACTGTTTTCTAAGAAGTTACAGCTTAAAATCTAAACCATTAATGGGGCAGGCAGAAAGGATAAATCACCCACATAAAGTAGCATATACATATAGAGACTCAATTTTAAGAGACATTTTTTTTTTTTTCCTGGAATAATAAGAAAGCATTAAAAACCTACATGCATATAGAACAGCAAAGTAGTAGCTGGAAAAGGTAACCAATCATCAGGGAACTCAACAATAGGATAACGACATTTCTTATTAATAAGAAAAATGACAAGAATCACTACCTAAACTGCAAAGGGACAACAATGAAATTGGAATTGAAGCAAAAGCAGTTCCCCAGAGTGAAAATCAATTTTTAGGCTCTAAAAATGTTCAATGCCCCTCCTCACTACATACTATTGAGGATCTAAACGATAAGGTATCCATCTCAAAGTATTATGTTACTTACGTCCTTTTTGTCGAATGGCATCAAGAATGGATCTCTAACACTTAGGCCAGCAACAATCGTCATTGTTGGACTCAAGCAGTTGAAAATTGCACCATATATGAGCATTTTACCAAGTTTCGGCTCAACAGGAAGCATTGACAAGTGCCGTCCTGGATCACACAAGCATATCATCATGACAAATCATCAGATATTTGCAATCTCTATGTCAAAAGTCACAGAATGCACAATAAAAGTAAAACCCATATATACCAAGCAATGTCAGATTTTCGTTCTCATCTAAGGCCCCAATCATCTTTAAATACTCGACGGCATTTTGAACCTGAGAAGAAGGTATGACATAAATATATGAAAAGATAACTTCGTAAAGTAGCAACAGGTCTTGATCAAATGCATGGGCACACATTGAGGGGTGAGTTAGAATTAATGGATGATGTTCATTAAGCTTACTGAGAGTGGCTCAGGTGGTTGTAAGGCCTTAGACAGGAATTCTGATATGCTTCCAAGTTGCAGACTCTTGATTTGCAAACATAGAGACTGCAAAGGTGTTCTCAAAAGTTCCGGCAATTGATAATCTGCGAAAGCATCATGTACGCATCTAGGATATAGGTGGTAACACTCTCCAGGTTGAACACGGCCAGCTCTGCCTCTCCTCTGATACACAAAAACAAAACTATCCATGTTGACACACTGCAGTATATATTTTTTTAAACAGTTTCAAAAACAAATAACTAATTCAAAAGCTAGAGTGGATATATTTACTTGGCGAGCAGAAGCCTTTGAGATCCAGGAAGGGAGCAAACAAGGAGTGTTATTCAGAGCATCATACGAAGTTTCTTTCGCTTTCCCACAATCAACCACAAAAACGACATCATTTATTGTTATACTTGTTTCAGCCATATTTGTTGCCAGAACAATCTTCCTGACTCCATCTTCAGGTTTATCAAAAATCAATTTCTGTTCACCAAAATAATAAACGAGAAAAGTTAATATATTAGAAAAACTGATAACGTATATTTTTAGGTTGTGTGTGTGAAATCCTGAATATATATAAAATTGATAGATTTAAAGAGTTTCAATCTTCATCCTTACGATACATCAAATCAAAAACATGCTCAAAAAAATAAGACAAACTTGAAAGTTCAAACACATTTGATTTCTTTACCTAAATATGTTTTCATGTTAAGAATTAGAACAGATCTCAAATCGTAAGGCACTCATCATTAGGTTCAATAACTTTATAGTACACAATGAATTGAACATTATGAAAGGAAATGAGTTTTCTGCATGTACATCTTCTCATATCAGAAAAGATTTAGATAAATCATTAACATAGCTACTTTCTTAGGTTCAATAACTTTATAGTACACAATGAATTGAACATTATGAAAGGAAATGAGTTTTCTGCATGTACATCTTCTCATATCAGAAAAGATTTAGACAAATCATTAACATAGCTACTTTCTTTCAAGTAGGTAGCAGAAGGTTCATTTCCTATAGTACATCCGGGCAGTGAAATTACTGCAATAATAAAGGTTAAATAATGACATTTGACATAAAGATTTGTATATTATTATGAAAACATAGAGTTAGATCACTAATTATTAGAAAGCCGGCATAATTAAGTATCACTAGACAAAGAAAAAGATATGTTCTTCAATATCCTAATCATAAACTTGAGAAAAAGGATTTTTTTCTAAAATCACATATTTGGAATAAATTTAACTATTACATGAAAAGGAACAATGAAAATAACCTGTTCTGCACTGGACATGGAACCATGGCATGCAAGCAACAGAACTCTGCTTGGATCTCCCAATACAGGATGAGCTTCAAGCTGCTGTTTCAAACTGTTTATGTCATCCCAACCAGTCATAAACACTAACACAGCACCAGGCCGTTCTTTGTGACATATATGATTGAGCACATGCTCAATGAGATTAAAGCCAATTGAATCAGGATTCCAACAAGAAAGTGACTCCCGAACTCGAGGGCCATACTGTCTAAAATCCGCAGCCATTAGAGACTCCTGTTTCAAATTTAAAGATGGAGAATGATAAAATCAGGGGGAAGAAAAAGAAAAAGGTTAGGCAACCAAGATGCATGATTTGATCTTACAAAATCAATATACCTCCACAGCCGAAGCTATCTGAGTCTTCCTTTTCCTAAGAGTCTGCTTCTGCATTTTCCATGATTTGTCTTGACCATAATTATCGATTTGATTGTATGGTGTCAATCTATACGCTGTCGTTTCTAGAATATTTTCCAGAAAATGACACCGAACAGGGTATGTAAATCCCTTAAAATAAAACAAAATATAACAGAACATATAATTAGCTTTTAGATGAGAAGGGGGAGGAAAGGACAGGAATGTGTTGGGCAGTAACCTTAGAGCAAAGATGAAAATATATAGAACAGCAACCATGAAGAGAAGAAAGTAATCTATTGAAAACAAACAAGATAACAAAACAACTTGCCACATACTTAAAGCAAAGCCCCTTGCACAAAATTAAGCAATTTTAGGTTTCCCCTTCCCCGCATATAGCACGAGCTGCAGCATGTATATATGGCGAAGTAGATCAAATAACTAATAACTCACAGGAATGTGCATTGTTGGAGCACCACCAAAATAAGAAGCAAAAAGGTCAGCATTCAGGGTTGCACTCATCAAAACCAATTTTAGATCCGGGCGGCGAGGAAGAAGATCCTTCAGTACAATGAGAAGAAAGTCTGCCATGATATGAATGAAATTAAGAACAAGAAAGATTGAATAAAGAAATTTTCTAACACAAAAAAGACTGCCAATAAACATATACCTTCATTCATTCCACGCTCATGAATCTCATCAATGATAACATGAGTTACACCTTTTAAGTTTCTGTCAATCAATAATCTCCTTAGAAGGATACCAGTAGTACAGAAGAGGAGACGAGTATCTCTCCCTCTCATTCCCTCGAGGCGGACTTTATAACCAACCTTCAGACACGTTACAAAATATTTTATATCTTTTACGATCATAAGATAATAATTTCAAACAGAAACATGAAAGACACTTACAGATTCTCCTATTTCCTCACCACGTTCAGAAGCAACTCTCTCAGCAACTGATATAGCAGATATTCGTCGAGGTTGGGTGCAGATTATACTGCATGCTGCTCCCCGAGAAGCCTCAATTTCCGACTCCAAGATGTATTGTGGTAATTGGGTGGTTTTTCCACATCCAGTTTCTCCAGAGACAACGACAACCTAAAAAACAAAATTGTAATAAAATCAGTATGCTCTAGAGAATATCTTCACTTGCCTTAAAAATTGTAATATTTTGTTTTCAGTAATCTACTTATTATAGTAATATAACAGGTGCAAGGTCTCAATAATACATTTCTAGAACAACAGTTCACTGTTTTACAGGACAAATTAAAGTTGCTATGTATGGCAATACCCACTTAGGATATGGAGTGGAGAGATGTTGATAGCCATGCTTTTTGAAAAGTGTTTATAGTGAATTTGGACTCCACTACCCTGATTACATGGTTGGAGTGCAATTCAATAGAGCGAATGGTGGCTCAACAACGTTAATTGAAGCTCAAGTATCTGTTCATCAAACAGCTGAAGCTCGACAGCATGTGAGGCTCGAGCTCGAGACATGGTGCACTAACTTGTAGTTACACCATGATTCAAGCCATTACTCCAGTGAGAATTGAATCTCACGGAGCTCAAGTCAGTCCGTGATTTGTGAATTAGGCATGAACAGAAACTTGTATCAGCAGCGGTGGTAGTAACATCTCTTTAGAAGCCAAATTGGCTATAGCACATTTTTGAATTAGCAAAACAGCCAAAATCTATGCAATTCTAAAATAATTACTTCCTTCTTAGTCCTCTAACAACATGTACAAGGAAGAGATCAGAATCTTTATTTAATTTAGTGTATTTAATTATTGTTAGTAGTCAGGATTCATTATATTTCTGGAGATGAGAAATATTGAAAACACTTTGTGTGAGGGATTTCATCAGGAGTATTAATTTTATTTGATTGTTGTCTATTTCTTTGTTTTGGGCTCTTTATCCATCACAATCTCATACTCATTCCTTTTGCTATGAGGCTTAAAACTAGGTTTAAGCATATCATCACCTAAATTAATAACTTCATATGGCTGAGTAGTGGACTTCCAAATAAGCAGTACCTGATTTTGAGAAATAGTGTGCAATAATGTTTCTCTCTCTTTATGAGAAGGGAGACTTTTCCGGAAGTCCAGCATCTTCTGACCTTCTGAAGATCCCTGCAACATGCAACCAAAATAAATACCTTTCACCAATTCACACCTTGAAAGAAACTTACTTTTATTAGCAATCAACCAGAGTTATGTATTCACATCCCTTTAGTGTAAGATTGATATATATTTTAAAATCTATAAATGATATTTATGAATACTTTAACAATATACGATTTAATCAGACTAAAAGTTGTACTAGACATAACTATTTACTTAGTCTAGATCAATCATGCTTATTAGTTATGATGCCATATTATTAGTTATGGCATTTACATGTTTTGGAAAATTAACACGCATCATACATGAGAAAATCAAATTTACATTTCTATCTGGATAGCTTGCTTACAATAGTTGCGTACAGATATTCATATAATTCAGGGGCTACTTGCCAATTGAATGATTCGTCCATAAATCTCTTATTATGAATAATAAACAAGCCTAAGAATAATTCAACAGAGAGATTTCATCAGAATGTATAACTTTTTTCACACACACAGAGAGAGATATATCACATGCAGATTATTCATATAATTCAGGAGCTACTCAGTCATTTGAGATATTTATCTATAAATCTCTTATCAGACCCTGGGAACAAGCCTCAAAATAATTCTTCAATTTGACATCATTAAAATGTTATGAATAAAGTTTCTATTTTAGCAAAATGGTTTTTCTTTACCCACACATGAAACTGAAGAGCTTGAAAAACATTTTATGTGAATATCTTAAAATAAAACAGGAAAGAAACAAATGAAGAGTCATAAGCATCAGATCTATGGGATTCTAAGTCCAACTATCAGAAGAAGACCAATCAATAATACCAGGCTACCAGCATGAGCATTATAGATAACAAACATAAAACAATGAATATAAGATGCATATAGCAACAGATAAAAAATTGCACGGATACAACTCGACAACAGAAAAAAAAAATATGGATTGTACTAACTTGCCACTCTTGTTGTTTATTGCGCATCTGCAAACTCCTCCGCAGAAGAATCCTCTCAGCTATTACACTTTTGGTTGAGGGCTCCTCTTGCTCTTCAAATCCTTTACCTATCGACTGACTCTGACCCACATTCGGAGCAGAATAAGCATTATGAAGGTTTTCCTTGTTCACTGCCTTTCTAGCAAGGTGCGCTCTGAGATGAGAAGTTACTTCCCTCTGTAAACCAAATGGCAACACCACCTACCAAAATAAAAATCTACTTTTAAACATAAATCATGGAATTACCAGCTAGAGGATCAAAAACTTGGTCAAGATGTTGCCAAACGAGAAACTCACACATTATTCTAATAAAAGGTGCTTTGGGGCATCTATTTATTTTAGTAGCAATACAAAAACAAAATAATCAACAAAAGGTCAAATGGGTTTATATAATCATGTAATACCTCCCTCTGAGGACGCTTGCTGTCCAAATCAGATCTATAATTTGGCAGTGGAGCTTTACTGAAAACAACTACTCTATCATACTGACGACTGCAAATAGAGAAGAAACAGTTAGAAAGGAATAATACATAAATAAAGACTTATCTTTTTGTAATTGGGTCTTCAAATTTTTGTTCAGCTCAATTGGGTCTTCGAATTCTGCTATTGAGTCAGAATCAGTTCCAACTGTGGTGTCACTATATTACACAAACTCTAAGGACTCGGATGAACCAAACAGAAGTTTGAAGACCCAAAAATTTGATAATTCTGATTGTCCTGAATAAAAATTTGAGGAGCCAATAGTAAGGAGTTTGAAAGTTCAAGAACCTTATTCGTGCATTATTGCTTCTTGGCAACTATCTCAGACAAACATCATACATATACACAACGTGAGTGTGCTTGTGCATATATAGAGTACATATGTTTCAAGTATTACCTGTGCAACCCCATTCTGGTTGCAAGTGCTGAGAGCTGCTCAAAATCACGTCGGTCTTTTTTCTCTCTGGAAACAATCTCTTGCTCATCATTGCGGCGCATAAACTTAGTTAACTTCCATTGCCACTCTTCAACGTTATCAAGAGTAGAAGCACACTGGCAATCATGTATTAAAAAAAAAGAAATGATGACAAACTTGCAGACATTTATTTCAGTTCTACCAAAGAAGAGATCCTCTATAAAGATTGACTGGATCCCATACGTGCTATTCTGAAAATATTCTTAAATTTGCACTTTCCGATTACAAAATCCCAGAACACTAAGATTACAAACAATTCAGCATTTCCACATGACGACCAAAATTGACATATTCGATCAGTATGATAGGCCTAATTACCATACCAGTTGCTTCGACGAAGACTGATATTCGCCGTCGGACTCCTCAGACGCGTATTCATCGTAGGCAAACCTTCCGTACCGAAAATTTTGCTGATAAAATTGCGGCGAGGAAAACGAAGAAGCATTGCTGCTGCGCCTGACAGCAACAGAAGACGACGAAGAAGATGAAGCAGCGCAGGAAAAGGCGAAGCCTGTTGGCAGAACCCTAACGTAAGTTCTCCTTGGGTACAAACAGTGCAGCCTGCGGTACGCCGTAACGGCGGAGGACCAGGATTTCGTGGGGCATGTGAAATGGGCCAGAGACATGGCTCTGAGCTTGGGTTTGAGGAAATTCTGAGCGAACATAGAGGAGAGAGAGGCAGTCGCTAGCAATCGATGAGCAGAGCGTGTATGGAC
>AYJT01101073.1:0-21269 GCA_001278415.1 Ocimum tenuiflorum
ACTATTTCAGCGTTTTAATTAAGTGGATAACAGTTCCAAAAATGGAAGTTCGTTGTAGATCGTCGACGAATTCGTGCAACTCACCCTCCGACTTATGATAATGTGATCAAATATTATAAATTAAATTTTCTTCCTAAGTTTACAGATCGATCGTATGCCTATTATTTATAATTTACATGCTATTACACTATTATTTATTATTGCACATTTAATGTAGTGATTATTAAATACCCTTTTATCGACTTAATAAATTATAAAATTATCAATTGAGAATATTTGTAAAATAACAAAAATTTGTTTAAACAATTTGAATAATTTAGATGTATCTAAATAACTCATATCCACCAACCCGCTCTAAATCCTAAACTCAAATTTGTTTAAATGATTTATACTTACGTGCGTCTTATCCATGTGTATTATTTTTGAATTCCTTATATTGACATTCTTAGAATTTTCTTCAGCCAGCTAAGTATTATATTTCTTTTTGACATATATAGTATAACAGCAGCTCGCTTATTCTATTGTTTTTAACTCAATCTTACTTGATTGGTAGATGGGATGATATTAAATATAAAATGCATATTAAGTTGGGTCATTTTTCTTTTTATAAAAAAGACTTTCATCATCTAGAAGTTTTGGTTTAAAAATTGGCTGATTAAAGTTTGGGTCAACTAATATATCCAAGAAGATAAGTCAATCACTTCTACTAATTAATTAATTTCTATTAAAATATCTTGAACTATATACCTTTTTGATTCGGTTTACGCACATAATATCAAGTCAAATCTTTTATCGTGCTCTTTGATTCAAATATCGAATGATCATTCACAGGAAAAATACAAATAAAAAAAATTATGCATATACCATTCTTTTAAATTAAATTTATTCTGAAAAACATCATGCTCTTGATTGAGATATTATAAACCTTAAATGAGACTGATAAATCCTATTTGAGATGCTATAAAACCTTCATAGAGATGAATGAACCCCGATCGAGATGTAATAAACCTTAATCGCTTATTTTTTTTTTGTTTTATTTCATATTTTAAAATAAATATAATATGGTGTATTTTAAATTAAAGAGGCTAACAAGTTTTACTTTGATATATTATTTACATAGTTTGGATTTAAGATTTGAACAATAATTAACAAATGCCAACAACAACAAAAATTAAGGTAGTTGTTGTTCTATTGGGTTTTAAATTCTTTACTCTCTAGTGGTGTTTCATTTCCTATTTCGTACTTATTAATATATTAATTTTTATAATATTTATTCTAAACGAAAAATTAATTATGATATAAAATACACTATTTAGTATTTATAAAATTAAAATATGAATTTTAAGAAATCACAATTTACAATTATGAATTAATTAATTTTAATAATAAAAATATTAACTAAAAATTTGAAAATTAAATCCTAAAACTATTATATACCCTAAAAATTTGATGGAATAAATATTTCCTTGAACTCATAAAATTAACCTTAATGGTAATAAATTTGTTGTAAGTACAAAAGTTTGTGGACATTATTTATGATTTTATCTATTTATTTATTTAAGTTAATATATCCTATATATACATTAGATTTGATTGTATGTGTAACAAAGGTACAATTTCAATAAAATAAAGGTTCTCTCTGCGTTTGCGTTCATTGCGTCGCTCTTCTCCAGTTTTCTATCTCTTTTTCTACCTCACAATTTTCTTAAGTTTGGATATATTGTGCATCGAAGAACAGTCAATTTTACAAAAACATTAAAATAAAAATTATAAAATTTTAATAATGGAGCAAAGAGTGTAATAGGAAACAGAAGTAGATGGTCGCAACTCGTTTTATTGTACAAGGTGCACATATAATTCTTTTCATCCATTCCAAAGCCTTTATATTTGCATCATTCTAGTAACATTTTAATAATGGACACTCATATATAAAATTAGGGCCAAACCCAATGTGGTTCTTTCTTTTTATAATACGACGGATTGTTTTTTTATGGTGACGAAAATTTGATCGTTCACCGCCAGACTTTCATGTTACCAATTTAGTGCGGTGATGGAAAGCTAAGTCAAACCTAAACCTGAACATTCCAATGGTGCACAGTCACCGTTATGAAAACAATTGGTTATATAATTACACAGAATCCACATAATATGTCATACGATTAAAAATTCAAATAGTTGGTCATATAATTAAAATTTTTCCGAATAATTTATCATGCTATTAAGGATATGACCTAGAAATTAATCGTAATTAGCAATCTCATCCGAAACGATGCAGTTTGGTCCAACCACGAGACCAGAGACCTACTCACAGTCCACACAAACAGCAAAGAATCAAAAAGTCTACGCACGAGGTCATACATGAGTGTCCGACGTCGTATTGTCCCATTTTACATATTAATTTGCTATTATTAATTAATCATTCATGCCAACTAAGTATTGTATCGAACTATTTACCATTAAAAAATTGTGAATCAAAATTTAACGATTGAATTTCGTCCAATGAATATATTAACCCGTCTATATTATCTTAATAGTTCAATAGGAAAATTCCTCGTATTTTTTCGTATGCAGTTTGGATTATATGCATATGATATAATCATAAACTTGGTTTTAGGACCTAAGGATGTGTTAGATAATCAACTTCATTATAATATAAATTAATTTTTTCTTACAATAGAGTTTCTTGTACTTTAGATTATTTTTACAATTATTAAATAGGGTTGGTATTAACCGAATAAAGTTTTTAATCATTTATAGAATTTAAATGCCAAATAATGACTAAAAAAGAAAATTGAACGAAATAAAATATTTAAAAATTAACAAAAATTGAAATTCAAGAAATATATTAAATAAAAAACAATAACTTTAGCAATATAGTAGATGACGGAGCACAATTTGCGAGCAATTGATCCGTTTCGGTGCTAGTTCGCGAAATTTTACCCAAAATACGAATCACTTCGAATCCCCTATTACACAATCGTGTTATACATTGTGTTATATTATTTGGATTATTGACTAGTGTTCAAATCAATGGAGATTAGGTATGGTAGAATATTTCTTTATAGGTACGTGATTTATCTCCATTGATTTGTACACTTGTCAATAATACGGGCAATGTAACACAATTGTATAACAGGGGATCCGGACCGAAATACGAACTAAGCAGCACTTGCAAATTTTTCTCACAAAAAATACTACTACTACTACTAATAATAATAATAATAATAATAAAAAAGAAGAATGCACAAACTAGTTAGGCCCAATTTGATTATTACCTTAGCCACCACTACAAATAACTATTTAGCAGCATCAAAGAAACTTCTCCCCCAATAGCACGAAGCTCACCAAACACCTCCACAAAACACATATATACCAATGCCACCCACACCCACATCATCATATCCATGGCTCAAAACTACCTCAACACTAACATCTTCTGCGACTCTTCGGGCTACTGCCCCGAGACGGGAGGGTTCGAGCCCTCGGATTTCTTACATATGGAGGATGACTGGCTCGATGGTTTGCCAACTGATCTATCTCATCTGCTCAATTGCACGCCCAACGACTCAGGGGTTGACCCGAATGGAACGAGCTACGAGAGTTCCCTAGAGGGGAACATGAACAATAGTAAGCAAGCTTCTTGAAAGCATCCAAAAATGTTGTTAGCTTGATTAATTTGTTTTGATGGGTTTTATTTTGTGTTGATCATCAGGGGAGAGTGATGGAAGGAGAGATAAGAAAGGGACTAGAGAGAAAGTTGCTTTCAAGACTAAATCAGACATTGAGATATTAAATGATGGATTCAAGTGGAGGAAATATGGCAAAAAGATGGTGAAAAACAACCAAAATCCGAGGTAAATTTTCAATACTGAATGTAGAGTTTAAGTGTAGTGGGAAACTTAGTAAAAGTTTAAGGGTAGCAAATTTCCGGCCGATCGTGGGGGCTAGCTGATCCCATGAGCCCTCATCTAGCTTATATATTTAATGATAAAATCTTTTTCTTACTATTATGTATTTTTTAATAGAAATTACTACAAATGCTCAGTGGAAGGATGTTCAGTGAAAAAGAGAGTCGAGAGAGACAACCAAGATAGACGATACGTTATAACAACGTACGAAGGAATTCACAACCACGAAGGACCAACAATCTAGTATAAGGAACCAATGAAATTTTGATGTATTTTTAATTTAGTGATCGGGGAAGATTTTGTAGAAGCAGGATTTATGTTTTCATTTTGATTTTTCTTGCATTTTGTATACTTGTATTGATGAAATAAAACGTGAGGTGACTTAGCCAAGTAATCTCCATGTATCAAAATTTACATATAAATTCGAGTTTATTAACCCCATCTGAATAATTTATTTATTTTTTCTTCATATTGAATGAACTCTTCATCGTATACTAATTGTTTTGTTATAAAACTATGTCATATTATTACAAACATTAAATATTATTACAAGTGATTTTTTAAGGATATTTATTGTCTGCATAATACATTATGTATTATATAATGCCTATTTAATTTGTCTTGATACATATAATAAATGAAGTACTCCAAAAAAAATTTTAAAAAATATTTATTCGCAGTTTTTTTATTTAAAGAAAGAAAAAAGTAAAAATGCATTTTGAATATATTTTAAAGGAATTATCCTCTTCAAAACTCTGGAAAGCACTTTTACGAGAAAAAAAATAAGAGAAGCAACCGAAGCCTATTGTTTAATTTGTTTTTGTTTTTTTTAAGAAAAGTGCACTTCACTTTTTTAAAAAAGTGATCCCAAAATAAATTCAAAATTCATCTCTACTTTTTCTCCCTTCTTAATTTAAAAATATAAATAAACAACTTCCTAATAACTTTGGATTTAACAAAATCACGTAATAAAACTAAACTAAAACATACAAAATTAAACAAATTATATTAACTAAAAATAATTACAATTCAACTTGTAATATAGAACGTAATATAAAAGGTATAACAAGTAATTCACACCCAGTAATCTCCAACTTGAAATTTTTCAAATGATATTGCTCGTCGCTTGTGTGCAGAAGGAAAATAAACATGCTATTAAAAAAAAGAAGATTGTTAGACTTTTTTCTAATTTCCCATTTTTTTATGATTTTTTAATTAGCTTGAAATGTGTTGAGTATTTTTTTATTTTACAAAAATCTTCTTGAGAGTTGAGTGATAATGTAGTGCAAATTGAAACAAATAAATCAAATCAAACATAATAGTAACTATTTAGTTCGGTAAGTTGAGTTCTCTTATAAATATATATACTCTGAAAATACATTTCATCCATCGTACAATGCCCGACATAAACGATACAAAGATAAGCCCGCACACCACACAAAACCCTAAACCGGAGGCACGGTGATGCTCTTCGTTACCGAGAGAGCTTCACCCACCTCCAAATACCTAATTCGAGTGCGTAGGATACCAATAATCCTACTCTACTAGTAACTTTATAACTGCACATCCACTAAAAGAAAAAAAAAATATAGCCCATGATCAAAACATATGGGCAATCGAAACAAATCACAGATTTATCCTATGATTTAAAAAAGAGAAAAGGAAAAAAAAAAAAGAAAAGAAATTCAAAGAGATAAAAACACCAAGAAATAGTGTTTATGCTAGGTTCTACTCTTGATCTTCCTTTGAGCCTTCAAGTCTATCACAACAACTGAGATGTTGTCCTTGCTGCCCTTCTGTAGGGCCCGGTTCGATAGATACTCGGCGGCCGCCTGAGCCGCAGGGTCGACTCCTTCGCCTCGTTGCGACGGGAGAGAGACACCGCCGTTGTTCTTGTGCCACAAAAGTATCCGTTTTCGAGCCAGATCACAGACCTCGTCGTTCGTCATGACATCCCACAGACCGTCACTCGCGAGAACGAGGCAGTCGTCGTCCCTCGTTCGTGGAACGAACATTACTTCGGGATCAGGGATTATCCACGGCTTCAGGTATCGGTCGCCTGTCCATAAACAAGAAATTTGTTACCTTCACTCTCAAACAACCAATAGTTCAGCTCATCTACTACAACATCATAATTCATTGTCCATCCATTTTTCGTAGCCAAAGAAAGAAAAGTTTTACACGTGTCATTCATCTGTTTACAAAGAAAGGCGGATGACACACGCTATATTGCAAAGATATAGCCGTAATCATTGGATCGTTCGAACAAATACAAAAGCAAACATAACCTACTTGCATTTTATGTTGAGATAGCATCTGTTTAGAGCAACATCGTATATGAAGACCGAGATAGGTAAAGAATGGGCCAAATTTAGCTTAGATTAAGCTTATACTCTACAAATGAAGCAAATTTCAAGCAATGGTAACGTCGAACTAATGAGACGTGAAAGCTAACATACCGATAGACCTCGACATAGCGAGGACGCCAAAGACACGATGCCCGTTCCACTGTATAACCTTCCCTCCGGCTGCTTCGATCCGTGCATACTCATCTTCCCGATTAGGCTACACAAAAGGAGAATACAGAGTTCAGACGAAATTTTATTAATAAATATTTTCCCAAAAAGGTCGAGTGCAACCCTACAGTTACCTTATGGTCGACTGAGAGTGGTGTGGATTCTTTCCCACGGTAGAGGACCGCCCGCGAATCGCCACAGTTAGCCACTATTATATGTGAGGAACACACTATGGCAACAATGGCGGTGGACCCCACAGTTTCCGGTGCAAGAGGCTCTCGATCGCCTTCCCCTCGGATTTCATCATCAACTTTGAGGAAGCAGTTGGTGAAAGCTCTTCTCCACTTCTCTCTGCAGTCATTATCATCAGTTCCGTCGTTTGCGATCGTCTCCAGCTCTTCGTTCAATACAGAATGAATACGATCACGACAATAATTAGCCACCTGAAAAACAAGATTTCCATACACCTGAATCTCAAGCACAACATATATACAATTTGTATACATGAAATAGATTTATGTACCTGAGAGCCACCATGACCGTCGTATACTCCAAAGAAATGTCCTGTCAAATGACTCGTTAATCCATCAATCCGATGATCACCGGTCAGCATATGGATTGGGATTCTCATTATGCGAGGCAGAGTTGCAACAGCATCTTCCATTTCCGGTCTTCGACCACAAACAGATGTGAGGCCCCAAAGAGGCACACAATCCACTTCAAAAACACTCCTATTCGCCCTTCCACTCATCCTTTTCCCCGACGAAACATCTTTACACGAATCAGAACCCGAAACATCAACAATAGCTTCTCGAATCCCCACAACTGGAGGCGAAGAATCGCTTAAAACGACATCATTGCTCGGATTGCTCTTATCGACCTCTAGAAAATTGGCCTCGAACCCTAAAACATCATCACCGCATAAACTACTAGTATCACTCATTACAGACAAAGAGCAACTATCAAGAATTGGATCGCCCTCCAACGACGAAGACCCATCCTCCTCGCTTTCGCGAGCTGTATTATCAGGAGCTAACCACATCGTCTCGTCTTCACTCCTAACCTCACCGGACCCTAAACCCACCCGAAAACTAACTTCACTACCCAAATCACCGAAACTACAGTCATCATTTTCACCATCTACAAAGTTCACCACATCCATACAACTCTCCATACTCAGATGGTCAAGAATGAGATCACCTAAACTAAATGGCACTGTTAACTCCATCAAGATCACTATCTAAATACCGAAGTTCGCCCCACCGACCATCTAAAACTACATCAGCTGTCATTGTTATATTAATTCATCACGTTTCTTCAACATAAAGGGAGTTCTACCAATGAGGGTCAAGAATCCATTTCCCATTGTCAGAACACACAGGAAACTTATGGATGCTTCGACTCGCCCTCGAATGGCGAGATGCCACAACACCAAGAGCCCTAAACTAGAAACTACTTGCTAGATCTGGTAAGCTAAAAATGAACACCAATCACCATCATTTGAGAAAAAGAGTCACCATATATGTAGAAAGGTGAAAACTACTCCTACTATCTTACTCCACCAACATCATCAATCAACTGATCCTTCATATACAATTTCAACAGTCAACAAAAACAAGACATATACAAATATGTATGTATGTATGAATCAAGATTGGGAATTAAGCTGAGCCCTTCATCATTTTCAGACTCAATAAAAGCAAGGAAGCAACAAAATGATTAATGAGTTAGAAACAATGCTAAAAAGCAGAGCAAAAGTTTGAAGGATCACAGGAAAACCCTGAAGTAAAAAAAAAAGGGGGAAACTTTTTTTTTTTTTTCAACAAGAAGACTTTGAGTACCCTGGATCTGAGGCAATCTATGTCAACCCTTTATTCAAATCTTGAGCTACTTTTATTTAGTCCAACTCTCCCTTTCAACCAATAATTATTTTGCTTGCATCAGTGTGCTGTCAAGAAATTGGCAATCACAGTAACTAATTAAAATAATAACATCAACAAACCAAAAAAGAAGAAAAAAAGGAAGGCTAAATCACTTGAAAAAACAGTAACTAAAACAACTAACTATTTCTTACAGTTATTCTTTCCCTCCCTTCACCTTCTCCATTAGCAAAGAAAAGTCGACAAATCAAGAACCCAGTTCAAAAACAGTGATTGGGGCTCCAAATTCCAATATAATCACAAGAAAAATTCAATCTTTTTTTTCTCTTTTAGCACTAAATTTACAGAGAAAGCCCAACAAAAAATAAGTGGAGAGTGGGAGATGTGAAGAAATGATTAAAGAAAAGAATAACGAAACAGGAAATAATTATTACTACAGATTTATTGGGATATATAAAAAAATATAATATAATATATCTCGAGGGAAAAACAAAGAAATGTTGGCTAGGAATCGACAGGTGTCCAACCCAGATTCGCATATTAAAGCATCTCCACCCGTTCTGTTCTTGGCGAGAATCCTTCGCTTTCAGCCGCCATCTTTGCTAGTTTGGCAGTAAAGTTTTATTATTTATTATTATCACTATTATGGATTTCATAATATTGTGAATTATGGTTTAGTCAAGAATATGTGAAGTAAAGATAATCGGGATGTTTTAGTTTGAGCTTCCACTTGATCATTTTTTATTCTTCAGGATGCTGCTAAAATTAATAGGTGTCGTCGTCAATGATTCTTTCTGCACGTTTTAGTTTTGAAAAACTTGCACTTTTGAGATGATGATGAGACGGACCCATTAAGCATCAACATTAACCTGTTATCGTATTCGGATCGTGCGGATTCGGATTGAACCCATTAAGTCTCAAAAATTGCACTTGTGACAATATAACGACACGAATCCATTAACCCATTATCGTGCGGATTCGGATCGAATTATCGTTCCTACGCAAGAGACACCTCATTCGCAAGACAACCTTCACATTTTAGTTGAAACGGGTAAAATATTGATTCATCGTGAGACATAAATTATTTGAAATTCGAATTATGATGGGCTCATTGTTGTATTCTGTTGGGCCCATTAAAATCCAATTAGGCCCATCAAGCCCAATAAGTAAGCCACGCCGCCTGATTCGATTGAATTTCAAATCGTCGTCCATAAACCCTATAAAATGGCGGAGTCTTAGCTCGAAAGTTCAGAAGAAGCTTGAATCTTCCAGAAGCCACTCCTCTCCCGCTGCGGAATTCGATCCTTTTTTCTTTTTCTAGCGAAACGATGTCGTATTTGCTGCCACATCTCCACTCTGGGTGGGCCGTCGACCAGGCGATTCTCGCCGAGGAGGAACGCCTCGTCATCATCCGCTTCGGCCACGATTGGGACGAAACCTGCATGCAGGTACCTTTTTTTTTTTCCGAGTTTGCGGCGCTTGATTTTGTTGTTCTGCGAGTTTTCTTTCGTGAGATTTTGAGCTGCCTTGAATTGGGTTTCCGTTTAGGGCAATAATTTCGATTGAGTTCGAGTTTCGGATTTTGAATATTAGGTTAGTTTTTGTTGGTTTGGGGGAATTTGTATACATTCGACTGTTTAAAACTCGTCACATCGAATAGTAATATTAGTTGTTGCGTGGGCATTTACATCATTCCATGGTTATGGCCAGAATTAGTTTGAAGTAGATCATAGATGTTGTAGATGACCGCGTTGCTTATAGATTAGATGTTTTGGTTATTCGATTTTATGTTTTTCTCATCTGTTTAGATTGAATTCATGTTTTTGATCTTGGGATGAAAAATTTGTGCGGAAGTTGTCTTTTTTGAGCTGCAATATGTTTTAGTTGTTTGCCTCTGTTGTCTTCTACACGTTGCTAAAGAACTGATATCTATCTGTTGGTTTATGTAGACTTCCTTTGCTAAGTTTGATATGCTTTTATGTGTAGAAAAAAAGACCATTATTCATTTATTACATTATATTGCTAGAGTTCATTTAAAGCTTTGCCATGTTATGTTCTTTCTCTAAGCTGAAGGAACTTGCAATCTTAGTTTAAGCCTTAAGGTTTAGTGTCAGAAATGAACTTTGGTGGCTGAGTAATAAGGGAGTATTAATTTCATCTTAGTCTTCTTCAACTTCGCCGTATTTGTTTATTGCCAGCTTATGCGTCCTCCTTTTTTTTGGGCAACGGCTATAGTGTTTGCAAGGTCTAACTGACAAAACAACTATGAATATCCCCAAGTTAGAATTACTCAATTGGCACTATAGTGAATTGCAAAAACTATGAATACCCCCAAGTTAAATTTCGATTTTATATTTCTTATTCTTAACGCATGGTGTGTGAAGGTCGCTTGTTGAAACGCCTGAGCAAACAAAAGTCGACAGACCGCCTAATTAGAGACCAATGACAAAATCTCCTTTTCTCTATCTCAACTAGGTAAAGTAGTATCCGTTTTATTCGTAAGCAGATTCCCCCCGGGGTCAATTTGAATTGTCTTCACAGATAAAAGTGAAAATTAGTCTTTCTCTTTCATATCGTGCCTGCTGTATCCGACCAGTGGGTTATGTTGATTCCTTCTTAGTTCTTCAGCATAACATCTATACTCTATCATATATTGTTGTCATGACTATTGATAATCTCAGTATGGTTCTTAATATCTCCAGTTCGTTCTCTCTGGTATCAACGCTCGACAGCATATTTTTAACATTATTGCTTGTCCGTAGCCTCACATGTTGTTTCCATGTAATCTTCAGATGGACGAAGTGCTGGCTTCAGTTGCTGAAACGATAAAGAACTTTGCTGTCATATACCTGGTGGACATCACAGAAGTGCCGGATTTCAACACGATGTACGAGCTCTACGACCCCTCAACATGCATGTTCTTCTTCAGGAACAAGCACATTATGATCGATCTTGGTACTGGAAACAACAACAAGATCAACTGGGCCTTGAAGGATAAGCAGGAGTTCATCGACATCGTCGAGACCGTCTATCGCGGTGCCAGAAAGGGGCGCGGTCTGGTTATTGCTCCTAAAGATTACTCCACAAAATACCGGTATTAATTTTTGCATATTCCCTTCAACAAGTTTTCTGGCATGGATGTGCAATGGTTGCTGCTCAAGCTTGTAAGAAAATTGTGTTATGTTTTATGGTGGGATTGTTTGTTTGCACCATATTTTTTTTCGAACTTAAGTACAATATCGAACAAACTCCACGCTAATATCCCCATATAGATTCGAACTCTTGATCTTTAAGGTTATGGGAAATGTGTTTATTGTTCCATCCTGAGATGGTGGACAAGTTTGGACCATATTTGATTAGATAACTGTCCAACAAGATTGATTGTAATGGAAATACTTTGAACTGGCCTTTGTACCTTGTGGTAAATTCTTGTGGTGCTCTCATGTTATGTCTGATTTGTGTGATTCATATGGTGGAAATATCCATATTAAATTCAAATATTAAATATTTCCTTCTTAAAAATATTTTGTTCTAAAATGTATAATATACTGTCTAAAATCAATCATTCTCGTGTCATATAAAATTAACTATGAATGATTGGAGTGTAAAGGTATGCATATTTCGAACTAATAAATTTTCATTTTTTTTTCGCATTTAGCTCGTTAATTTATTAAAAAGCTTGCTCAAATAACAAATTAAGTAGTACTAAGATTTTCTCAAGGTAACTAGTCAGAACGAACACGCAATTGAGTAGGTCTAGTTGGTGCCGTAAATGTATCGAAATATTTTTGTACATCTATTAAACAAAATTTTGTTCGATTCATGAGCAATCTCGTAAAATAAGTCAGTTTGAAATGTACAATTATCAACTTTATAAAACTTAGATGGCGATTGGTTGATGAGTTTTGGAATTAGGGGAATCGAATAATATTTAAACACAATATCTGTTTGGAAGTTTTGGAATATATTTTTGGGAATGATATTCATATATTTGAAATCATCAAACTCATATGAATATGATGGATTTTATTCACATACTCATATCCATTCTTTGTACCATAAAACACGAACTCACAACGATTCCCAACGGTTAAAACCAAAATACCACTTTATATTTTTATTTATTTTAATTGATAACACACGTAATAAGACCCCGGGTTACCGTCATGTACAATAAAGAAAATAAAAAAAAAGAATGAAATCGGATAATTTCTCTTTTTGAATGCAGTAATATAAATTTTAAAGAAAATATTAAGCACAAATTGACAAAGCTAGAATATATATTTTCAATCTTCAAATATGTAATAATAAAATTAAAAAAATGGACTCAATATTTAAAAAAAATAAAAAATCAACCAAGAAGATTTGGGTCAATTTATGGGCCCATTTGCTATTTGTTGCAGAGCCCAACTCAATTGGGCCTTTCGAAACCCTTAAAAGGGCATTTTCTCGCACCCATTTTTTCTCACTCTATCACTTCGTCTCTCTCTCTCTCTCCCTCTTCGACTAAACCCTAGCCCTACGCCGGATCTCTCGCTTTTTCTCAATATTTCCGCCGCCTAGATTGTTATGGCCAGCACGACGGAGCCGAAAGCTCTCAAGAGAGAAGAGGAGGAGGACGACGATTCGAAGCCGGCAGCAGAGGATGAGGATACCGGAGCTCAGGTTGCTCCGATAGTCAAGCTGCAGGAAGTCGCTGTTTCAACGGGCGAAGAAAACGAAGATGTTCTACTTGACTTGTGAGTAATCTGAATCTAGATTTTAGTTTAGAAGGAGTGCTTGTTCAATTTTTTTTGGGTGGGGAATGGGGATTGGAATTTGAAAGCAGATTGATGCATTTGTGGTATCCGATCCGAGGTTTAAGTTTAATTGGGATGCCGATGCCGATTCTTGTGAACTTTTTTATCGGATGGTTGGTATATTGATTGATGCAACCCGATTTTCGATTTTTGAGTGAAATTGATGTGATGGAGCTGAGCTTTTCAAGTAATATGTTGTTAATGGCGAGTGCCTCTCTAGGATTAAATGAGCTGCTGCAGCGGATTGTGTTTGTGGCGGTAGTTTGTTTGTGACGACTTGCATTATTTGATGTTAAAGATTTTCATAATTGGCAGGAAAGCGAAGTTGTATAGATTTGACAAGGAAGGTAACCAATGGAAAGAGAGGGGTGTTGGGATGGCGAAGCTTCTCAAGCACAAGGAGACTGGCAAAGTTAGGTTTGTTATGAGGCAGAACAAGACGCTAAAGATCTGTGCCAATCATCTTGGTTAGCAAAATCACATTTATCTTGTAATTTGTGTTTTGAGTTCAGTTATATGGTTATTATTCTCTGCATTTCAATTGTTGATGACAATTGTGGGTTTTGGGTGTTACTGTTGGCTTGCAATTCTACTTATTGAAAGGAATGGCAAAATCTAATGGTGTATGTTTGCCTGAAATATTCCGTTTTTCCGTTTCCATTGCAGTGCATTCCACAATGGCGGTACAAGAGCATCAAGGGAACGACAAGTCTTGTGTGTGGCATGCATCTGATTTTGCAGATGGAGAGCTAAAGGATGAGACGTTTTGCATTCGTTTTCCCTCAGTTGAGAGTGAGTTATTCCACCCTTTATTGTGCGTATTATTAGGCTCAATTTTGCTGTAGTAATAACTTATGTGGTGTTTGGTTGGTGGATTTTCAAATGAGGGCATGAAATTAAACATAAATACATTGTTTGGTTAGTGGTTTTATAATGCTTCTCTAATATTTGGGAATTACTCAAAGCCGTTGAATATGGATTTTCAAATGAGGGCACGAAATGAAACATAAATGCATTGTTTGGTTAGTGTACTATCAAACTAATGCTTATAGAGTGATTCTTGACAATGAAGCCAAACTCTACCTTTTATGTCTTTTGGTTTGTGTGATTGGCCATTTTGCTATAATAAGCCAGACTCGTTAACCTAATTATTGTATGTTGGAGTGTGGAGAATATCTTTGGTACTTCCAACTATCAGTTCTAGGAAATATCATCTAATTTTTCCTCAAAGAAAAAGATCATTTTTGTCAAAAAAGAAAAAGAACAACGATCATTGAGGTGTTGGTTCTTGAGTCACCCTGAATGTGACATTCAAGTTTTGAGTTTTGTTGCTAAAATGGTTGTAAGAACTCTATCTTCTTTCATTATGAGAAATCAGCTCTATACATTTTTGGTATACCTGCCCAGAGCTTCCTCGCCTGCTGATACTGATATCCACACCGTTTTCCTCTTGTTCAGATTGCAAATCTTTCAAAGACAAGATTGAAGAAATCACTGAATCTCTGTCAAAGGAGAGTGGAGACAGCGCAGAAGCTGATGCTGCTGCGGACCTCATTGGGAAGTTGAGTGTCGAAGGAAAAGACAAAGAAGAAGAGAAAACAGAGTCGAAAGAAGAGCCCCCGACCAAGGAGGAGAAGAAGGACGAGACACAGAAGCAGGAAAAATCCGGCGAAGAGAAGTAGATGAAATTGCCAGGTTATCTCTGTCTCCATTTTTATTGAAAAAGGGACAGAAACACTGCATGAAAGGCGTTATGGATTTTGTTATTTGGTTTGTTTGATGGTGTCAAATGGTGTGTTTATATAGTTAAAAGAGAATGGCCTTTTTGCCTCATCTCATCGTCGTTCCTATATGGGTCTCTCTGTATTGCTAAAACTTTTACATGGTGGGTGCATTTACCCTTTTGCTTACATTTTATCATCACTACTTTTATGTTATTTGGATCACACATTACATATAGAAGGATGTAAAAGAGTCGAGCTTGTTCACTGAGTTACTCATGATTGGTTTGAAAACAATTCAAAATCGAGTAATCTACTCGGTGTATGTTGAGTTGAAATGCTCAAACTACTTCAGTGGGTTTTGAGCTCGAGCTCTAGAGTGCAGTGCTCGTATAAACTTGTGAGGCTTTTATTGCATTTAATGTGCTTTTATTCATTTTACTTCAAAACTTGAAATATTTTTTAAAAAAAATTTCAACTCATGCTTCATGAGTTTCACACCCGAAAAGGAGGTTAAATATAATTTATTATTTGTTTGGAATAAACAGTTTAATTTAAGAGTATTGATGTATCTTAAGTCTATCTAATAATTCTAAGTTAGATTTGACTATTTGGCTTCGACAACACCGAAAAATTTTAATACTATGTTTTGTTACCTTCGGAATACATATAATGAATACAACCAAATGAAGTGAATGAGAATAATGCCGTAATGCCATAAACCAAAATGAATTTCACGAAAATAAAAAGACATGACATCCCATTAAAAATCATCTTAAATTTGAAAACTTCTACATTTATGTGTAATTTTAAACAGCTTGTATTATTTTTTAAAATAAACGTACTTTATTAGAGTATGACTGAATATTTTTCTATATTATGCCTTAATTCAAAATTATGCAAATCTAACATTCTAATACTTCTTTCTCCCACACTAATAAAATTGATAGAAAAACATATTTACAATAAAGCCATTTTGATGCAACAAATTTTCGAGATTTATGATCACACACAATTGCAAGACGATTAGGATATTTGGCTAAAAAAAAGTAATAAATTAAACCAAGTCCATGTGCTTGCATGCCGATTTCAACATCCCAGATTAGCTGCCCTCTTCTTTCAAATTAAATCTGTCAACACCAATTCTGGTAGCAGCAACACAAATAAGTACATATTTCTGCAACAACGAAAGATGCTAAGAACTCACCTTCAAGCAGGGAGAGTCCTCGGTAGACGAGGCGACGCAGCTGGTGCAGCTAACATGAAACCTAGTTGGAGGAAAGGAAAAGTCATACTCGTGGGATGATGAATGAATTCCTGGTGCACCATTGAGCATTCATGAAAACAAGAGCGTGGTCTAAAACCTTTGAACATGGAAGAAAATTCAGACCTTTTTTGAATCGTTGTGTTGCAGTTGTTTCGGAGACTGTGTTGTCGTTTTGGGAGATGCAGTGAGTAAAACGACGATTTCAAGAGATCAAGTGAGAGACTTCCCAGCCCATTCACGTTGTCGTCGCTTTTCCTTAGCCTGCATTCTGTTAAATTTCTCTTTTCCTTTTTCCAGAAGAGGGTCATGTACTACATAATCGTTTGGATCTTCACTACGCGACATATTATCCTGTAGAACAAAGGAAAATTTCATGTTTACGAACCCCTAGCACGATAGAAGCCATCATGCCACAAACACATGGAATAATCAGAAGAGAACAGGAGTCAGTGCACAGCTACAAGAAGTGAACAGACGACTACCTTGCCAGGCTCGGGAGTAAACTTTAGCTCAGCGCCCATCCAATCAGACACATCCTCATTCTTGCCACCGGTATCTTCATCATTTGCTACCTTGAATTTGGTTGAGAAAGCTGATTTGAACTTCTCCAGTTTTGCTAGCATCTGATACAAAATTAGCAAACCAAACAATTAAATTTACTGGGCTATAGCATTAAGAAAAACAGCAGAAAGAGAATGAACCGTCAATATGACTCTCATCTTTCATTGCATCAATACTGCCACTTTTATTCAACCTCTTCTTCAAAATATATATGTTGTTTCTATACCTCCTAACAAACTAGTTCCTACTTGGATATTGTGGCAGGGATTTTTCTTTCTATAGGCATTGGGTCTTTTCCTAATCTACAATTTTTGCAATACGCACTTACTGTCCTTAGGTAGCGTATCCTAATAACATATAAACATGATGAAGAAGAGGGTGTTAAATAATATAAACATCATAACAAAAAGAGATTTGAGCATACATCATCTTCTTGTCCTTGACGCCTGCGCTTCTTCTGCTTGCGCAGCTGTCTTGCTCGTTCTGCTTCTCCAAGCAACTGTAAATCTGCATCTGCATTAGCTAAGCGCTCAGCCCTAGCTTCAGAGCCTATTCCTTTTTTCTTCAGCGACAGCTTATCTGCCTTTGGCCTTTGATCCTCTTCATCAGCGCTGGACCTGTCAAGCATTATAAGAAAAGATATTTAGATAGAAATCTTATGACATGAACTGATATGCAGTGATTGATATTAAAAATGAGAAAATTATATTCACCATGCATATTTTGGCCAAGATTCTTATCAAGTCTGACCAAGTTATAAAATAGTTATAGAGAACATTACAATCTAGATGTCTATTGGGTTTGGCACAGTTTATTGCAAGCATACAGAAGTCTTCAAAGAGTAACATAGATAAGGAGTCTCTTTTTCTACCTAGGTTTCAGTCGATTTAATTGAGAACATCACAGCTGTTACGACAAGACCAGTTATTCACTCGACAACAACAATATAATTTTAGCGTCCAATTCATTAATCCTTGTTAGCGAGAATGGCCAACGTAATTGACAGGGTTGCCAAAGAGAAGTGCAGGGAAAGGGAAACAGCTGGATTAGCCATTTCAACTTGGCATCAAAAGATTAGGTCGCATTTCAAGTACGACTACCTGAGTTTTTAACATCAGACTTCCATGTGAGGGAAAAAATGCACACCAAGCAAAAATAAGCATACCTTGGTGGAGATGATGCTCGCTTCTGAGAACCCACACGCTCTGCCGATGCAAAAAAACGAGTTTAGATTATTATCAAAAACTTTAGTCAGGTTATGGCAAAGAGAAAATTGAACAATCAAAGAAGAAACAGACACACACTTGCAAAGAAGGTAATATACCGAGTGCTGTAAATGATTAAACAGTTCTGTAGAATTTTAGTTAGGAACATTGAAAACTTCAATCAGCAACAAAGGACAAAAATGATTGCTGCCACGGTGCCACCAAAGAATAACAGCATCATTGGTGTTTGCAGTCTGCTGAATAGATGCATAGTAAAATCACAAAGCAATGGGATTATGGGCAATGTTTAAAAAGAATATCACTTTGTTCTTTTTTGTTTTTCCCCAAGAATTTCTGTCTCTGCTTTCTTACACACAATTTTTACCCCATCATCACAGAACACTTATGAAATAAATCAAAGATTTTAATTCAACACCTTCGGCTAGGCCACTGAAAATAAATCAAAGATTTTAATTCAACACCTTCGGCTAGGCCACTGAAAATAAAACTAAGTATACCGACTCAATTATGGCAAAACAGAAATTGACTAATCAAATATTACAAGGTTTTTTTTGCTCACCATTGGCCGAGTCCTTTTTAGGTGGCAGGTCTCCTAGATCTTGTCTTCTTCTTAGTATCTGTTGGCGCATTCGCGCATCAAAGAGGGCCTCATCTTCATCACTATGATTAGGAGAGCCAGAACTTGCAGCACCGACTTCTTCTTTATGCTCTTTCTTCGAGAGAGCTTCCCTCACCATTAACTGTGTATCCCTTGATTTTTGGCCTTCAGTTGAGTTCTGCAAAAATAAGTTGCAACAGATGTGAGTAGATAAAATATAATTGAGAAAGTCTTCATGTAACTTGAATTTCCTTGATACAACATATCAAGAATATGAGACCTCAGCCTAAGAATACAAATGGCGGAGTATAGTAAAACGAAGTAATAACGAGGAATTAACACAAAATAGAGTGAGCTCAAAAGTTTCAAATATCAATTAGATTTTCCAACTAGAAGACTGAAAAAATCTCTACATAAGTGTTGGCGTTGCAGTACACTTTACAAATATGATAATGTTCTGCAACTTGGGGCATGATTATATTCTAAAAGAATCACTATCCTACTATCAATATATATCCTCAAACACTCAAGACACTAAAAAATCATTGCCACAAAGCAGGGAGGAACACTAAATGAGATTATTCTACCAATAATATCACATATTACCGAATCTTTTTCAAGGCCATCCTTCAGGAGCCGAGGATCATTCAAAACATCATGACTACTCTTTATTCTAGGATTGGCAGCTGCAGCTGCAAGTTCCTTCTCCTCTTCTTCAGCTTCGTCCCCAAAAGAAAGCAAATTCAATTTCCTGTTAAATTGATAAGAAAAAAACATTATCTTGTCACTTCCAGAAGAAGAAATTTTTTCACTGAAGGGCATTATTATGTTCTACGTCAAGCTACAAGATCAAATAACCTACTTTGTAGCCTTCTGCTTTGGTTCTTTCTTTTCAGATGGTAGTGAAGACTTTTCAGGGATAACCCTTGGGACAATGTCATCAAATGGATTCCATAGCACCTGGTGCAGCATATATTGAGGAAAATTATGCATCAGAATTAGGTCAGACAACCAAACAAAGAATATTTACAAAGATAAACTAGTACCTCAGCTGAAAGTATCTTTGGAATTGGGTCTAGGGGCCTATCATTTTTATCAGTCTCTACATCACCTAATTGCAACAGATTATATATTGAATCTCCAGTTACCTGTGAAAAGCAATAGTGTCTATCGTCAATACAAGATGATAAGTAACAGAGTTTAAGTTATATAAGATAGGCATAAATTACTTTTCCAAAAATTGTATGCTTTTTGTCAAGCCAGTCACAGCGATCCAAGGTTACAAAGAACTGGCTGCCATTTGAATTGGGAGTGCCAGGCACACCAGCACATGCAACTAAACCCCTGTGCTTAAATCGTAGACGAGAATGAAATTCATCTGGAAAACCACTACCGTATATGCTCTCACCACCTGCCACATATAATACACACACTCGTCAATTAAAAGTAAAAGGTACCAAAACATTAATTAGATGAAATAAACATCACAAATTGCCGCGATCATTCTAAAAGGAGACTTATATATGGCAACACTCATGTATAACATCACATTATCAAATTATTTCCGCAAGAACAAACAATGGAAACACAGAACAGTCCACATATCTACGATGAAGCACATCTAAGTCCACAAAAATGAGTTGCAACTTCCAAATGCAGTATCCCATTCAAAATAATCTGAAAAGTAACACTTTGTAAATGTAACCATACTGCATTTCCACATTGCCAAAACATTTTCTCGCAATGCAAACCCATTAGAGCATCAACCAACATCTCAATCTACATAAAGTAGGTATCTTCGAGCTCCGAATTCAATCGGAAAGAATTTGGGCACCTAACAAAGATAGAATAGTATGTTGAACCAACAAACTGAATGCAGCGGAAACTAAATGCAAAAATAAACTTGCTTGAAATTTTAAACCCAGAAAAGATATTCTAAGCTCTACACATACAAAGGAAAATGCTTGAACACAAACAACACATTTCAGTTTAAAAAATCGCAAAGACAGTTCACTGAACTTATGAAGTGATCAATACCTTCTCCGGTGCCGGTGGGATCGCCGCCTTGAACGAGAAACGATTTAATAACGCGGTGAAAAGCCGTGTTGTTGTAATACCCTTCTAGGCACAGCTGCACGAAGTTGCGTACGGCCTTCGGCGCCTCTTTCGGCCATAGCTCGATGTCAATGGGACCCTTCGACGTCGTCAATATCACCTTCCCCTTCGTCGGCGGCTCCAACACGTACACCGTCGACATTGTCGATTAACTTTCAACTGAATTATTATGGCAGAATTTCGTCGAGTGAGAGCTGTCAATTTGTGATTGAAAGACGAAATAGGGTTCCAATTGGGGATGTTCAAATGAGGAATTTACTTAGGAACGACGCCGTTTTGGAAATCCTCGCTTTGAGTAGCAGTTTTTCTTCAAAATTGCAAAACTGCCCCTATACTTTTGAAAATACCATATAGGCCCCGATGAGAAATCTCGCTAAAATCAGATTAAATCTCACTCTCTCAGATCTCTAATGCACTGATTTTCAGAGCTTTAAGAATGACGGCAATGGCGTCGCCTGAATCTCCGGCGAACGGCGACGCGACGGCGGAGATGTCGATTATACTCCCTCTCGCCTCCGCCGCGCAGCAGCCTTACGTCTCTGAGCTCCTCACCTTCACTCTCGATCGCCTCCACAAGGTATTTCTCAGTTTCTAACTGCTCTCGCAATGCTTGATTTTGTGTCAGGATTGAGAAATTTGGTGGTGATTGAGATGGTTTTTTGTCTAAGGAACCGGAAT